>JANHFT010003489.1:51820-62290 GCA_032467955.1 Pseudoxenodon macrops
ATATTTAATTACGCCCCCCCACCCGGAAAAGCTTTAAAAAGGACTAGGAAGAATTATTGCCCGCTTAAGCCTTTCCTTGCCCCCTCGTTGCGGGAAGTTCTTCTTAATATGAAAATGAAGTCTGGCGACATTTTTGGGTATAATTTTGTCAGATGGGACCGTATTTAAGAAGTTTTGCTGTTTTTCTACCTCAAGACTAGACCGATTTTGTAAATACATTTTATTTTATATAGGATGGTGGTTTGTTAAACTGGCAGTCCCAAAGGTGCTTCCCCCCCCCAAGAGTTTCTGTTTTTTCTTTGAAGAAGTTTCGTTTCTCATCCCAGACGTTTCTTCAGCTCTGACTGGATGGTGAGAAATGGACCATCCAGTCAGAGCTGAAGAAGCTTCTTGGATGAGAAGCGAAACATCTTCAAAGAAAAAACAGAAAACCCAGTTGCCTCTTGGAAAAGAAAAAAAAAGCACCTTTGGGACAACCATGATCTGGATGACTGAGAATCTCCATAGACCTTAAACTGGCAGGTTTCACAATACCTGCATTCATCTTTTTAAAACTGTATTTTGTTCCAGTAGATTAAATGAAGTGGTTCTTTAAACACTTGCAAAAGAAGTAGTCAAGGCATATGTATTTCCTTCACTTGACCCCTAGATTATGATAAATTAATTTCAACACCTTCTGTGGAGCTGTAAGAAATCCATGGTGCACCTCAAAGAACAGGTTTGATTGGTGTTTCTACAAACATTCCTCCTAGAAGTGGAATGGGACTCAACTGCCTGTTTATTATTCCTCAGCAGTTAACTCTTAATTATTCCTGATATTATTCCTTATATCAGGAATAAATACTGTACTGGCAGAAAAAGTCAGACAGAACTGCCCTAAAATATATTTCTATTTTCAGATGTTAATATCCAGTTGCTAATCTGCTGCTCAGGCTGATCCCGATTTCAGATTTAATCAAAAATAAAGTTCATTGAATCCAATGAAAGATATCACTTATTCCGGTGATTAGTTACTGAGAAACAAATAGTTTCTGTGGCATTTAATGGTTAAACAAATGTATCAGGAATGCATTTGAAATGAACAAAAATCAAAATAGAATATTTCCATATGTCTTACTTTGTCTCAAAAATTGTTAGCAGTTTCTAATAACAGTGACTAGACGATAAAATGGGCAAGATTGGAAAGATAGCAAATTGCCATTTTATTTCCACTAGAAGTCAACCGGCTTTAAATGATACTCAAAACAATCTTAAGAGAAAATCGAAAGCATTCAAGTATAATTGAATGAACTGACAATTTAAAAATAAAGTTTAAGGAACAAAAAAAGATGGCTTATACAATCTAAAGAGAACACCTAGAGCTACTATCTAAGTATTGTGAGATAGCCATAGAGGGATTTCTGCCTAGGTGTTTAAAATATGCTTAAAATACATCAAAATATCACGAGACTTGAATCATTATAAGATTCAATTTAAATAAACTAATGTTTTGGAGTATATGGACACTAGTTTATAAGAAGCATAAATTCAAAGGATGGATTATATAGCATCAAACCTTTAAGAAAATTTGAGGGCCTAAATGCAAAATGCAAAAATTTGAGGACCTAAATGCAAAAAAAACCGACATATTGTTCAAAATAGATTATCTCAATTAGAAAGGTTTAATTCTAATTTATACATTATAACCAGTGAATAAATGAAGATTGAAATAGATTTCCTGCAGTAAGCATATAAGCTGTTGCTCATATGACATTTGCATAAGACAGTTTGTTATATGGATTCCCTATACAATATTATGAATCTATGTACTATCACATGTTCAGAAATTCTAGCTGATAGACACAATCCACACCGCAAACAATTCTACACAATAAAGCCAATGTGTAACAGCCACTGTGTAAAGCAGCATTCATATTTATGTCCAATTTAAGTTACAGCACTTTGCCACTTATGTGGATTCAAATGTTTGGAGTTAAGTTACTACATACATGAACTACCGGTATCCTTTCAGATAACTCATTGTCTTTTATACAGTGAGTTAAAACTATTAAGATGTCATTCAAATCTCATGGTGTACAGGCAATTGTGTAATGGCTTAAGCTTAACAAATATTGAATGCCAAGGTCCATTACCAAACTCTAAAGTCTTATGGGATACATTAGCAGTGAGATGCCAGCTACAGTTAGCACTATTCTGCCAGCAAAGCAGCTGAAGAGAATGAGAGAAGGTCTGAAAAAATAGAATCAAAAGCTATTCAAGCATGCCATTTCTGCCAGCTACTACTGGAAAGAATTGGTCACATTATTTAAATGAACAGCATATATTATAAGTTTACAAGGCTATTTCAACTGACTTTTAATCAGATGAATTGAATTTAATATTACAATTATAAATCACAGTTTACAAACATAACAGCTGCTATCACACATCATGGTAATCCAAGTACTGTATAAACAAACCATGGGTTAGAATGATATGTAAAATACAGCCATTTATTTTCAAAGCCAGAGAGATACAGGTAGGTTCACAAAACATTTTTTTAAAACATTCAAAATACATGGGGGCTGTATTATTTATTCTAAATTTTGCATATTTTTCTATAAAATCACCAAGAGTTGCCTATGAATGATCAAGTGAAATTCTGTTTTCTATCTTTCGTCTTACCTAACCCTAACCTGTGAGCAGAGGTGGGTTCTGAATCTTCTTACTGCCGGTTCGCTCAGGGTCACGCCTCGAGCGTGCGCAGCAATAAAATTGTAGTTTTTTTGGGCAAAAGCAAAATCCAAAATGGACCGCCCACGGAGACACCGAAAGAACCGGCTCCGTGACGTCATTGCAGAGTTACTACCTACTCTGTAGAACTGGATAGAACCGGTAGGAACCCACCTCTGCCTGTGAGGCAGAAAAGAATATGCTATTGTCAAAAAAAAAAAAGGCCAACTCTGGAATACTAATTTAAGAACTCTTTCCTTACAGTATTTTATAGCAATTCACACTGAATTTCCCCCCTCATATTATGAAAATTGTTTCTGGAAGTAAGCAGCATAGTTCTTCTGAAAATATTCATTTTATTCAAATGAGTTTGGTTTGTGCTATAAGTCCTTTGCATTTACAGTTATTTCTACCACAAGCATGTTTTCTGATCATACGTTATTTATTTTAAAAAGTTTTTCCATTAAAAAGATTTTGTTTTACTCCCATTCTAAACATCCCACTTTTAGCATTGTTGTTTATCTAGTTTTTAATAAAATATTTCTTTAATCTATATATAATATATACATAATCTTGTTTTATTGTACCATTTAACCTAATTAAATATTCTAAAATGTCCTAGTTCTTACAAGAAATGTCTTGCATCCTATACAATCTGAGTCAGGTCTCAGAGATTCACCATCTATATAACTCTGACTCTTTTTAGATTTCACTGAAAGGTTTAGACAGCATTTAGTAAAGAAGAATTGGAGTATCATTACTCTTTGACAAAAGTAGGAATATATGTTTGTAATCAATTTGTGAATCTTGAGCAATTGACATGATTATGTACTAATTAATAACTTGACCAACACTGTTACAAAACAATTGAACTAGAAATTAAAATAAGAATTAATTTCCTGACCATTGCAATTGCTACATCATTTGCCTTATTATTATTATTATAATAGTAGTTTCCAGAATTCACAGAATCTCCCACTAAAAGTGAATGTGAAAAGAAATATACAAGGAGTACATTTTGAAATTATAGATTAATTAATATAAGAAGCTGTTTACTAAAAAGCTAATGTCTAGCTTTATGAAAAATATTTTCTCTTATTTGTAGTTTTCATGGAAACAATTGAAATAGTAACAAACTATTGGTGTTATATATTTGCTTCTTTCTTTTTTCCTGTCTTACTCTTTCTTATAAGTTAACTTTCTCAAGATTGAAATATTTAATATGGTTACCATACTTTACCACACCTGATAAAAGAACTTCAAATACTTGCAGAGCTAATTTGAGAAAATATTTTTTGCTAGGGTAGTAGTTCTTATATCTATTGAACTTTATAATCACTCAAATTATTCTGGCATAGCATTACATCAATACTTTGGGTACAAGATACAAGAAATGATTAAGGAACTATGGCTGTACATTCCAAAATAACTTTGCCCTCCCCTCTGCCCGATATTTATAGCTATCTTATGCCAAAACAAAGTGGCAAGGAGATGAAATTCTTTAACATCTAACTCAGAAAGGAGGAAAATGTATTTTACATTGTACAGAGAATCTGTGGTCTCACAAATTATTTTGCAATCGTTTTAAAGTTCACGGATATCATTATTTACCTTTCTTATCACAGGGGAATAGAAAATTATTTGTTACACAAAATATGTCATGTTTAATTTGAAATACGCTACTGGTTTGAAGTAATTGGCTATGGGGTAATCTGTAAACTCTGACGATACTTGACAATAGATTCATTAAAGACATCAAATTAACTCTACCATATGAATTAAAAGTACGTTTTTGAAAATATAACTTGAGAAGAAAAATAGAGCTTCCAGGAAAAAATAAGAAAATATATATGAGAATATGAGTTTAATAATTGAAGAGAAAAATATAGTCCAACAATATGCTAAGACTACAGGTGAAAGGCTGAGTTGCAAATGAATGAATCAAGCAACCTTGAGATCAACATCAAACAGAGGTCTGACTGATAACATTGAATGATGCTGATGATGATTTGAGAAACATTGGAAGATGCATCATTCTCTCTGTAACGTTTGTTGTGGACCAAAATATATGATGGCATAATGTGAAGATCCCATGATGTATATGGCAATGCTTCATTTATCATTATCATGATGTGCAGTCCATACTTGCTAGAAATAGGACAGTATTTTTTATTGGAATCAGCAACCAAATGATCAGCCAGATTTAATCACAGGAATACTGAACTTTAAAAGAAAGTTGATCCTGAAGTACCTCATTGAGCCACATGGTCTCTTTGGTAGGTGTACTGGCTTAAGTGCTAAGTGTGGAATACCAAAAGTGGGGTTTGCCTCACTTGCACTGTCTGCTATGGCTTGATGAAGCATCTAAGTCAAGACCACAAGATTAGGATACATTTGTTCAAACTGAAATAATGAATAACTCAAATGAAGATCAAGAGCTGCATAAATTGGTATTGAAGCATACAATAATCCATAGTCCAAATGGCAGCAGAAACTCAGTGTGTTGTGAAAAATGGTACATACAGTAAGAAGTGTGCAAAGCTATTCAATGAGCAAACAACAAAAGACGGTCTTCAGAAATGGGATGCTTTGAAGGACATCAAGCAGGACAACAGAAAATGCCAAAAGAACCAGAATCCCCGGAGCAAAGAGAGATTTGTTTTTCCTCTTGCTAACAAACACTGAAATCAACAATCATACTTAAGAGAAGCTTTGTCAAGTTTTAATTGGAAAGAAACATGTGACTGAATAAGTTTGTTATATTGTTAATGAAGGAAGTTATTCTGAGTTCCTATTGAATGCTGGAGAAGACAAAATCAGAGTCAGCATATTGCCCCCAACATTTTGGGTCCTCATTTTACCAACCTTGGAAGGATGGAAGGCTGAGTCAACCTTGAACCAGTCAGGATCGAACTAATGGCAGTTGGCAGAGTTAGCCTGCAATACTGCATTCTAATCATTGGGCCATCACAGCACTTCTAAGAAAAACAGATTAATTTCCTCAGGGGAAATTAATAGCAAATAGTAACACGCTGTTTAACTTGTAGAATAAAGTGATTTTCTTGCGCAATTTTCTTGCACAATTTTCTTTGTTATTTATCTTTTTAAAAACAGCTACTAAGTATAGCTAGTCTCCAGTTAGTGACAGTTCAAAGTTACAAGAAACCACAAAAAATCTACTTATCTTCCGGTGTTCAAGTTCCGATGGCCTCCAACCCTGTGGTCATATGACCACATTTTGGGCACTCAACAAACAACCTGTGTTTACAATTGGTGTTTATTTCCAGTTTCTGGCCAAAAAAAAACAAAAACCTAGTGAACAATGGGATCACCTGATGACCATGTTCAATTAAAGACTGCTGCAAGAAAGGGCTCAGCCTCATGATGACCCACTTAATGATTTACAAGCATAACTGTGGACACAATTATGGTTGCACTGTCAAGGAGTACTTATAGCTGAGGTTAATTAGAATTCAATATATTACAGCTTCAATGCACTGAAGCTAAATTCTCAAACAATAAAGTTTCTCTACGCAAGAAAAACATGTCTTGTGCTTTATTATATGTACCTGTGAATATGTGCAACACTAGACACATGCCTTATAGTGTTCCATGAGGCCAATTCCAATTCTGAAATACATAATAAATTAATTAAATTTAACTAAGCTATTGTATTCCACAACAATGAGAAAGAAGCACTAATGCTTGTAAACCAACACACAAACATATCTGACACAGAATGAGTTATTTTAGCTTCTTGCCCCCAAATATATATAAAAATAAAAAGTAGACATTAAAGTCTATATTAAAAATCTATAGTCCTAGGATCCTTTTGGATTAAATTGAGCTAAACCTTTTATTAAAAGTTGTATTGTGCAGGAATGTATGTATTTGAATAGAAGGAAAAAAAGTTATCTTGTAGATCTATATTAAATGAGCCATAAAAATGGTCACCAACTTGACAGTGGAAGCAAGAAATTTGTGGTGACCAACTGCCAATGTCTAATATAAAGAGAAAGAATGCTTCTAAGCTTCTCACATTGCAAAACACTTGAATTGGGGAAAGTTCTGTCAAGTGCTGGGAAATCAGGAGATTCAGGCAGTTCAAATGAGTATAAAGATTTATTGAAAGCTTAAGTTCTCTAAAAGAATCTGAACTATAATGGTCAAGGAAATTAACGGGAGTTAAGAATAAAAAGGGATTCAAGGTGGGTTGGATATAGGGACTCACGACTAATGACAAGTTTGACCAGTGGTGAAATGCTGCCTACTCGGTCTGGTTTGGGCGAGTAGGTAGCAGCCGCTGCCCATGGTTCGGACAATTACGCGCTTCTGAACCGGTAGGGAAGGTAAGTATATTTCACTGCTGAGTTTGACCCCTATATCGGGTTCAGCCTGGTCATCTCTTACAAAGTCTTCTATTACAGGGGTGTCAAACTTGATTTCATTGAGGGTCACATCAGGGTTGTGTCCGACCTCGGGGGGCTGGGGTGGACGTGGCCAGTGTGGGTGTGGCCAGTTTTACATTACTCATGTCGGGGGCACCTGTGGTGGCCCAAGCATTCTGCCAGCGAAAACAAGCTCCCAAGCTCCGTTTTCATCTGTAACGGCCTCCTCCAACCCTCTGCCAGTGAAAACAGAGCTCGAGAGGGCCACAGGCGGCCATCCTGAGCTCTATTTTCGCTGGCAGAGGCACCATGGGCTGATCTTTCATTGTTTCCAGGGTGGCCCCACAGGCTAGATCTAAGCACCCCCAGGCCGGATCTGACCCCCAGACCTTGATTTTGACACTGTCACTCTACATGAAGGCAGAGTACAATATGGCAGATATCCAGCATAAGTCTTGTGGGTGAATTGTAGCAAACCATGAATAGCTAGCTACAACTTCAACTCAAAATTTGGAACTTTAATTAGGCAGGAAGCACTGCAATGAAACAAAAAAAGAAAAGAAAAGTAGAGTACTTTTGAAATAGACTATGAACATTATGCAAAATAAAATCAATCAAGATAAAAGTAAGGTTCAGGACAGGTCCTCTCTCTCTCTCTTAGAATAGGCATGTAACAAATGCATCTCATCAATTACAAAAAAAGTGAAGCAATGGCAAACCACTTCTGAAAAACCTTGCCAAGAAAACTGCAGGGACCTGTCCTGGCAGTCTCCAAGAATTGAACATGAGTGAACAGAAAGGGGGGGGGAAACCTCGACGAGAGTATCAGATACAGAAGGACAGGTTTTCCGAATCTGTCAATCACTCACAGGCTCGTTCATGAGGAAATACTAAGTTAACTCTTTATTATTAGAATATAACAACCTGCCCCCCCCCTCTTTCTTTACTATTATTATACACAGTCATTAGAAACAACTTGTCTTCATGTGGGGCTTGTAGAAATGTAACTGGATGATAATTGTGCATTTAAGTGAAAAGCAAATGTGAGAAATTGAGTTTTGATGTAGTGTTTAACAGTGTTTGTCAATGAACATTTCCTAAGAAGGATTTTTCAAGCCCTCTTGAGCCCTAATAAGATCATGCCCTCTACTGAGAAAGCAAAGAGTATGCATAATACAAGAGAAAGCAAGCATCAAGAGAGCAAACAAAAGAAAATAACTGTATTAATTATCATAATATGAAATGAAAATAACTTATGTTCAATCACATCAGTGTTTTTAAAAAAAAAGAAAAGCTCACTTTTTGATATATAATAAAATGCTATGTTATAAGAAATTAAACATTAAATATATAATCAAAACCATAGCAATTAAAAAGTTCAGAGAAAATCAGCCAAGGTATCTTAAATACGCCAACTGAAAAATATACCTGACATCTATTTAATCACAGTTGTATTTAACAGAAGAGACTACTTAAATACTTTCAAATTTCTGGCCCCTTTTTACCTCCTCAATAAGGAGAAGGCCTGACTGAATTCAATGGCATTTAGTTTTAAGTACCATATGCATCTATAGGACTATACAGTACATTAGCTATCCATGTTTCCCCGAAAATAAGACACGGTCTTATTTTCTTTTGACCCCCAAGATAAGCGCTTGGCCTTATTTTCAGGGAGGTCTTATTATTTTTGAGGTGCAGGAGGTGGTAAGCATGGTCACCTCATGGCTGCTGCTATGTTTTCGGGAGGGCTTATTTTTTGGGGAGGGCTTATTTTAGCACATGCGCTCAAAAGCCTGATTGGGCTTATTATCCGGGGAGGTCTTATTTTCAGGGAAACAGGGTAGTTAAACATGCCATAAAGGTCCAGTTTGTATGCATAGTAGTTGCAATGCAGAGACTGGGCTGATCTATAATGTTAAAACCAAATCACCCCATGACTTAGTGCAGTCTATTAACACAGCTGCCATCCCTTCTGGTTAAACCAGACAGGAAGCAAAACTAATTGAGCTGAAACTAGCAATAGCACTTAGATCTGGGGTGTCAAACTCGCGGTGTCACATTGTCATCATGTGACGTAGCGTGGTTTCTCCCCCCCACCCTTTGCTAAACCGGGGGTGGGCATGGCCAGCGCATGACACAGCTGGCCCGTGGACCGTGAGTTTGACACCCCTGATTTAGACTCATATACTGCTTCATAATGCTTTACAGCCCTCTCTTAAGCAATTTACAGAGTCAGCCTCTTGCCCCCAACAATCTGGATCCTCATTTTACCGACCTGGGAAGGCTGAGTCAACCTTGAGCCTGGTGAGGATCGAAATTGTGGCAGTCAGCAGAATTAGCCTGCAACCCTGCATTCTAACCACTGCGCCACCACAGTTCAAAATCTAATTCATTATAAGACTAAATTAACCGAAACTTGCAAGTATGAGAGTACCCACTGTCACTTCTAACTGTTTGATCTATTCAGGCCAGTCCTTCCTAAGTTTCTTCCTCTGACCATTAAGCCACTGGGGGCTCCTGCCTCTCTTCTCTGATCGTTTCCTGGGCAGCATCTCTTCCCCTGGAACCTCAAGGTCATCCACACGTTCCATTACATCAGCCAACAGGTCTTAAAGATGCTTTTTCAAGAAGCCAACTGGACTATGTTTTTCTTTTCCTTGAGGGAGATGTTTCTCCTCTCGTCCAATTGCCTTTTTTTGAAAAAGCACCTTTGAGACAACCATAGACATCAGTCAGTATGTTATCACAAAGGGGTCATATTTTCCCTCCCAGGTGTAATTTTAGAAGGGAATAAGCCAGGGGTGAAATCCAGCAGGTTGTGGAGAACCGGTAGCGGATATTTTGAGTAGTTTGGGGAACTGGCAAATACCACCTCTGACTGACCCCAGAATGGGGAGGGAATGGAGATTTTGCAGTATCCTTCCCCTGCCTTGCCCACCAAGCCATGCCATGCCACACCCACAGAACTGGTAGTAAAAAAAATTGAATCCCACCACTGAGGTGCAGCAAAGGACACCCACACAATATAGTGTGTGTGTTTGTGTGTGTGTGTGTTTCTATTAGAGGGCTTTCTGGTTGTTCAAAGCCCTGTACAAATGCACATAGGAAGTATAGAGGCTACCCGAAGCCTTTACTTTTAAGCTTGCTGGATTGAGCAGATAAATCTGCCCCAGTTGTGTTTTTGTTTGAATAAAATAGAATCTCTAATATATGGCAGACATTAAGTGAATCACTATAGTTGTTAAGTGAATCTGTAATCATTAAGTGAAGCCATTGTCTGTTAATGCCATTTTTTTTGTCAGAAACCTGAAGTAAATGCCAATTTCTGGCAAAAAAAAAACACACCACCCCATAATAAATCCCAGTCATG
>JANHFT010003489.1:62390-83505 GCA_032467955.1 Pseudoxenodon macrops
GGAGCGTATCAGGTAGGACCAACGCCCCTTCTCCATAGTGGGTGGAGCTAGCATCCATGCATGGGACATACCAAAGCCATGTGTCCTAGGGTGGGCCTGACTAACTAGACCTGGTGGACACGCTGGAGAACCCTGCGCCCAAATGCCGCATCAGCCGAGGCGAAAGCGTCCAATCTGTAGTGGCGGATAAACGGGGTGAGTGAGGTCCATGTGGCTGCCCTACAGATCTCTTCAAGCGGAGCTTGGGTCGCCCATGCTGCTGTAGTTGCAGCGCTACGGGTGTAATGAGCTGTGCTTCTAGTCGGGCATGGAGTGGCCGAGAGGTCGTAGGCTCTGGCGATTGTGCTGCGGATCCAGCGGCCAATAGTAGAGGACTGGGCCTTGAGACCGAGTTTGGAAGGAAGGAATGAAACGAAGAGAGACTCCGTTCGTCTAAGAGTGGCTGTGCGCTGAATGTAGATCCGTAGTGCCCTGCGGACATCTAGGGTATGCCACTTACGTTCGAGATGGTGAGATGGATTGGGACAGAAGTTGGGGAGCACCAGTTCTTGTGCCCTGTGAAAGTAGGAGTTGATCTTGGGCAGGAATGCAGGATCCAGGCGGAGGACCACGCGGTCCAGGTGGAACACACACAGGTCATGTCGGACGGATAGCGCCGCCAGTTCTGATATGCGGCGTGCCGAGGTCACAGCCACAAGGAATGCCACTTTACAGGTAAGGAGGTGAAGAGACGCCTTCTGCAATGGTTTGTACGGCGCTGAGGTCAAGGATGAGAGAACCTTGGGCAAGTCCCAGGTCGGGTATCTGTGTATTACTGGGGGGCAGATGTTCGACGCGCCGAGGAACATCCGCACTGTGGGATGGAGAGCCAGAGACGAGTAGGACTTGCAAGATAATACTGAAGAAAGCGCCGCAATCTGTCGTCGGAGGGTGTTGGGAGTGAGGCCTTTGTCAAGGCCGTCCTGAAGGAAATCGACGATGTTGCCAATTGAAAGAAGAACAGGAGAATATTTGTGGCGTGAGCACCAGGTGCAGAACTTCCTCCAGGTTGCTGAATAGATACGCTCCGTTGAGGGGCGTCTGGAGGCTTGGATTGTCAGCATGGCGCGGGGAGAGACTTATTGACGCTTTAGGGCAACCCGCTCAAGCGCCAAGCGGTGAGACAGAGCCATTCGGGGTTGGGGTGAAGCAAGGCCCCTTGGCTCAGCGGTGGCAGCGAGAGAGGGAGTCGCCATGGATCTGTTGTCGATAACGCCTTCAGGTCCGCGAACCACGGCCTCCGGGGCCAGTGTGGGGCCAAGAGGATAACTTCCGCTCCCTCCCGTATGATCTTATTGATTACGAGGGGAATCAGCGGTAGAGGCGGGAAGGCGAAGAGGAGACTGGGGGGCCAGTTGCAGCGCAGCGCGTTGGTGCCCTCCGCCCCGAGGGTCCGGTATCTGGTGAAAAAGCGGGGAACTTGCGCGTTCTCTGGTGTGGCGAACAGGTCGAGAACTGGGCGTCCGAACCGGTCTACTAATCGTCGGAAGATGGACGGATGAAGGTGCCATTCCGTCTGGTCTACCGTCGCCCGGCTTAGCCAATCCGCTTGTGTGTTTGAGATGCCGGATATGTGTTCCACCGCGAGAGACAGCAGATGCCTCTCGGCCCAGAAGCCCAATTTCTTGGCCTCCCGCATCAGAGTTTGGGATCTTGTCCCCCCCAGTCTGTTGATATGCGCCTTGGTGCACACGTTGTCGGTGAGCACCAGAACGTGTTGTCCTACCGTGAGATGTTGAAGTCGTCGTAGGCTGAGGAAGACTGCTCGTAGTTCCAGAAAGTTGATACTGTGGGAACTCTCCGCGGTGGTCCAGAGACCCTGAGCCAAAATGCACCTGATGAAGACTTACTACAGCTCACATGAGATCAAGAAGGAGATCTTGGATAAGAACATTGGTTAAGTGGCCAATGGCCCCAAATCTTTTTTGCCAGTAATTAAAGAGTTGCCAGTAATTAAAGTAATGCAGATGCACTGGAACTACTACCAGAGGGATGGAACTGAAAATCCTGACTTCAATTTCTTCTTTCTCTTCTTGGGTGGCGGTGGGGGGGGGGCGGCACTCTGGCCTTCAAAATCAGGAAACAATTTTCAGATGAATTATGCATCTGTAACGCTTAAGCCATGCATTTTGCCCTCTAAAATCTTCTATCCCTGGTACAAATAGGAAGCCCATATTTTTGTTTCACCTTGTACTCAGTGCCCAATAATCATTTCTGGCTGTGCTATATTAATTACATGTGAATAATTGGTACTATCATTTTCAACACTGTACTGTAAAGGATAGGTGTCTGAAAGGTGGAAGATGACAAAATTTGTATGACACTACAAACTCTCATCCCTAAACATCTGCCTGAGATGTAATGGAACAAATATGAAAGGGCTTTAGCTATATATAATGAAATAAACAGAAACCTATAAAAACCGCAACTCATTCCTGTTAGTGGGCAGAGATGTCCATTTTTCTCCCATTTGCTTAGTCAACTGCCCAACGAAAGAGGCAGCTAAGTCATTATAAAGAACTTCAATTATTTTAAAATTCTTTTTATGCACTATACTTGAATAATAAAAGCTGCTAATAATTTTAGAGAAATAATATGGAATCAATAAAGTAATGTATTCAGTAAAATTTACCTTATTGGAAATGTACACCCAAAACTAGGTTTTTAATTTAATTTAATATACAGTTTCTGCTCAACTCTTGGGAATTTATCATAAATTTATTATGATACAGGAAAAACAAGTTTTGAGGATAGTCTTCTGAGTCACAGTTTTTAAAGATATTTTTCTTCACACAAACACACAAACACACACAACTACTGTACTCATCACACTCAATATATTATATAAAGAGCAGAAGAGGAATAAGAAACAGTAGGACAAAAAATAAGATGAGTTGAGAAAAAGAAAATATAGCTAAAGCTATTTCATTCATTGCATCTCTTCATCTCTTTCTATCCTTTCATCTACCAAGGCATTCCAACACCTCTGCATTCTTTGCCTTTTTTCATATTAACAATCCCTTGCCTCCTTCACCATATTCTTTGCAATTATCCCTTTCTCAGTATCCATTCTATGCTGTGTCTTTCTCATGCTCACTTTTCTAGCATCCATACAATAATAATTTATTATCCTAGAGCTGTTCATTTTATCATTCCATCCAACATAATTTTTCATACACTCTAGCATACATTCCATACATTGTTTACTCTTTTTCTAATGGCTTCCATATTCTTATGTCCATTCTCCATCCTTTATATTAAGAAATTAATCTAATAGAAGAGAATATGTATGTCTATGTCAGCCGAATCTCCAGCATGGAGTTCAAGTTTGTTGCATGCTTGCTATCGGCTGCCATAGTAATGGGGAGGGGGGGAGCATGGTATTTGGGTTGGGAAAGTGAGCTGGTGAGGTGAAGTCTCATGTGAACTGATTTGCTCTCAAGATTTATTGCGTTGCTGAGTGGAGTTGTTTACACCCTGCCAAGGCCAACTGTCCTAGGACTCCAGATGGGTGAAATACCTGAAGATGAGTTTCATACATCATCATACTGGACATTGATTGGACCCTGAGCACTGGATCCTGGGTGGAAGGAAAGTTTGGGGAAACTTTCAGTCTGTAACTTTTGTGTGTTTTGAACCAGATCTTGCTTTGCTTTCGCTGCTATCATTTCAAACTCAGTAAAAGTACCTCTTCTCTATCTCAATGGAGTTGGGGTTTTTCTTTCTTGGGTTTTGAACGGAAGCAGGCCTGACAGGTTTAGAGTTGAACTGTAGAGTCATTGGTGCTCTCAGAGCTTAATTAATTGCTTGTAGCTGTTCCGTTACCCAATTAGACAACATCATCAGTGCTACTGAGTATGGGTTTCACTATTTATATACAGTAGCTGGTATTAATAGGGGTATGGTTTTCTCTTCAATAGTTCCTTGATTGGAGTATTGTTTTATGTTTAACTGTTTCACTGATGTTAATCCTACTTGACTGTTGGCTGCTGAAGGGGATGTGTCCTGGTCTTTTTGTTTCCTTCTTAGAAAACAAAAGTAGCCTCTTAAAACAGTGTATGTTGTAGATAACTCTAGAGAAATGAATCTAACAAAAAAGCAACAAATTTTACTGGATAATGTTGAGACTGATCTGAAAGTGGATTTAAAAAAGACTGGCTACAATAATGATGTAGAAAAAGATGGTACACCGAATGTACAAATGAACCAACTGATGTCTTCATAATTAAAAGAGATGCACAAGTAACAAATATTTTCATATTAACAAGAGTGACATGGATAATTTACCTATTCTGGTATTAAAGAACAACTTGTTAAAGATTTGAAGACTGTTGTGCAAAGGGACAAAAGGAGTCAAAATAAATTCTAGGACATTATTTGAAGGGATTAAAATTCAAAATTATTAAAAATAAAAGGAAGGAATATCAAGCTGGTTTGTTTGATCAAAGTTAAAATAGGTATATTGTTATCTCTGGTAACTCTTAATGGATTTTGCTGACCAGAACTAAGCAATGAGGCTTTAAGGCATGTTTACAGATAAGAAATGGAAGATGGAGAGAAGAGATCATTTGTTGCATTTTATGAGAAGGTGATACATTACTAAAATTGTTCATACTTGTGATAATTTCTTTAAATATTTTTCATTTTCTTTACTGCCTTGTTTTCCTTTTCTTTTTGTTCCTTTTTTATTTTCTGCACTTCCTTTTTACTTTCTTTTTCTTAGTTTGCATTATTTTAATCTTTTTTAATTGTAATGCTTAATAAAATAAAATAGATTCCCCAAATTTCTGATCTTTTTATTATCATAATTCAATGAGGGGAAGCATGCAGCTACCACCAATTTAGAAATCCTTATTGTCATACATACAACAATCTGGATGCCACTAAGTTATGCTTTTTTTCAAACATTTTATAATCTTTTTTCATAAATAAATTATATTTTCATGCCTCTACTTATCAATTCCACTCCAATATGATTCCAACTTCATTCAAATCAATCACGTCCTTTTCCTTTATCTTAATTTTTATAAACACACATTACTTCTTTCATCAATTTGGTTTTTTAAAAATGAATTCTTATTCTTTTTCATATGGTCTTTTCACATTTCAAGTTCATAATCTTCCATAAGCCATGGTTATCAAGATATGGACTCACAGATATTGATTTGCACCCATCCATCATGGCTCTAATTAACTACTGCATGCATCTGTGGTTAAACTAAACTAATTTGAACTATATTTCATTTTTCTGTGCGTATGATTCATTTAATTTCTTTTTCTTATTGCTTCCCATTCCTTTTCTGTACTCAGCATATCACTGGTTCCTCTAAAAGGGAACAGCGCGCTAAGTATGTATGTTGCACTTAATCATTTGACTGAATGACTGAAAGACAAGGTATAAGATTTCAGACTAAATATATCTGGTTCAGATTTTATTATGCAGTTTATTCATCACAAGAGTATTAAACACAGAAGGTATGCAAGTTTCGGTAATAGTTTAATTTCAGGGATAGAAAGCACAAGCTATGAATCCTTTTAAGTATTTGTCCAACCAATCATTTCTGAGAAAAGAGAGCAAGAGGTTTTATTTTAGCTGAGTAAGTCCTCAGATTCTGGTCCTGTAATGGTAACAGGATAAACTACAAAAAGCTTTTTTTTTTTTTAAAGGAAAAAGGATTTTAGATAAACAGCAATGCTATCAAAAGATGCTACTGAAACTTTAATTGATTTGTAGATTGTAAATACCGGAATCGTATGTTTGCAGCAACATTACATTTCATCACAAAAAGACATGCTTGCTATGGAGATGAATATTGGAGATGATCTGTACTGCCTATAAGCAATCTGAGAATGTTCTGCATTGCTTGGGATAGAAAATAATTCCCTCCAGATTATGCCTCTGCTGCACAGAGAATAGCGCTATAATATCACCAAAATTAGATCCTCTCAAATGCTGACAACCTATATCCTGAAAGCACTGGGTCTAGAGTTAGTCCAAAAGATGTCACTAACTTGCAACTTTCAATGTAGCTGATGGGTCGTTTTGGGTTTTTTTCACATGGAAGAGTGACCACCTCATATTTCATATGGCCTTTTCTCATTTAGCTCCTTCTCTCTGGAATGGACTCTCCCTTGGACTACATTTGGAATCTGATTTCACAAAGTTAAAAAAGGGTCCTTTTTTTTCCAGAAAGAAGCTGGACTTTACAGTTGCAGCACTCAACAGATAATTTAGATTATCGTAGAAATGACATTCATTGAGCTGACTGCTTTATTTATGTATACACAACTGTTTATCATTTGTTACATTTGTATTACTATTTCCTGTACCAGGACAAGAAGCAATGGATGGAAACTAATCAAAGAGAGAAGCAACTTAGAACTAAGGAGAAATTTTCTGACAGTGAGAACAATCAATCAGTGGAACAACTTGCCTCCAGAATTTGTGAATGCTCCAACACTGGAAGTTTTTAAGAAGATGTTAGATAACCACTTGTCTGAAGTGGTGTAGGGTTTCCTGCCTAGGCAGGGGGTTGGACTAGAAGACCTCCAAGGTCCCTTCCAACTCTGTTATTCTATTATTGTAGTCCTTAGCTTATTGTGGTAATTGGGACTGGAATTGCTACATGACATGGCTGTTAAACATGAATATAATATGATCGTGTTGTTAGCAATGGCAAATTCCAGCAGTCCAGATTGCTGTCATTAAGGAAGGACTGCATGAATTGTTGAGTGAGGACCTCACATGACTATGATTTCTGACATCCCCATTGACTTTGCGTGTAGGAAGCCAGTAGGGAACAATAGAAATCACAATCCCACCAGCACACCAGAGTTGTCAATAAAGCTGCAACCTTGACATGGGTGTACAGGAAGACAAGAGAAGAACAGAGGAGATATATGTCTTAAGTATCTTAAGCCACCATCGAACAGAGTTAAACAGTTGAATAAAAGAAGGTGTTTTTTCTTCAGAAGCAGTGAACGGTCCAAAAGAGAGGAGAATAAGTGTAGAGGCCCAGCAGGATAAAGTACAATGTAAAAAAAGATGCAAGAACTCATCATGGTGGCTATTAAGGGAAACAGAAGAAATGTCAGAGAGAGGAGACTTAACAGATGAGGCTGAAGAAAGAAATGTTGATGCATAGTAGTAATAGTATAAAGCTTAGTATATAGGTAATTGTACTAGAGTAATAGGTACTAGAGTAATAGGTAATATTAATAGAATATATTTAATAATAGTATATAATACAAACTTCAGAGTAATAGTAATTGAAGAGAATATAGAGTAATAGCAATTGTCATAGTAATAGAATAGGGATAGCAATAGAAAAGAATGTAGAAAAGAACATATATCACTTTGGTATGTTTGTTTTTATACCCCTCAGCCCAGAACTCCAGCCCTCACAGGAGTTATAAAGAAACCATCTGTCCAGAATCCAGTGCTTTTGTCTCTCTCGAGTCTGGGTTAATCCAATTGGGCATGGTTTAAAAAAAAAAAGGACTTGTGACAGGGACTCTGCGACATGACTGTGAGCAGGCTGTGACGGCCAGAACTATGAGGACCCGTATTCAGCAATGTTGCAACTTTGAATAGTCACTGAATGAATTGCCATAACTCAAAAGAATAGCTGTACGATCTAAACACATACCACTCTCCCACCTAAAAATAGCAAATGTTTACTATGTTTTTACTTGGATTTCAGACACTGTCTAAAAAAGTGTATTCATCTTAAGGCTTATAGTAAAGTAAAAATATGCTATATCAGTCTCAAAATAAGATTAATAAAGTTTTTGTTTCAAGATGTTGAGAATTCATGATATTAATTAGCTAATTTTTAGAAGACACCAGGAGGCTCTACAAAATGGTTTGAGAGTTGTACGTGGATGGCCTCAGTTTATGCATGCATCCCTGGTTTATTAATTCAAATGTTCACAACACATGCATTCTTCGTTTATTAATTTAAAATATTTGCAAAATAATGTTTGAAAAATGTTTACAAACTTATCTTTGAATAGTAAGATAAAACAGCAGTTTATTCCTGTTGTAAGGGAATGACACATTCCTGTTTAATGTGCTCAATCTCCCCTTTTCTTTGAATAATATATGCAACTCTGTCTTCTTTAAAAAAAAGAGGAGAGGAGGGTATAATTTTCCCTTACAGGAAAACATTTTTCTTATGCAACAGATATCATTATCCCCAGTACTCTTCATTTATTAGTAGCAGATCACAGGTTTGTCATTGGACAAAAGATGTAATAAGAACACGGTCCAAAGTCTACTCTCTCAATATTAGCATGTTTTCTAACATGTGTGCATGTGTATGAGTGAATGCATTGATTAGTGGGGTCACAATACCTTAAAATCTGGTAAAAATCAGGTTGATATATCAATTGATCATCATCTGCCTGGATTGTGGAAGTTTCCTTTTACAGCTGATTAAATCTGCAACGGAATACATAATCAAATCACTATTACAGTAATAAGATTTTGCCCTTAGCAAAATAATGCAGGTTATACAATACTAATAAATCTCCAGCTTATTAGAACCCGATTGCTTAAACTTAACCATCATAAAGCTTTTTTATTTGCAAAATAAGTTTAAATTATATGAAAAATGTATTTGAATCGTATGTAGGGAGAGCGGAATTTACTTCAGGATCTTGTTAAAGATTATGATGATGATTATATTGATGATGATGATGATGATAACGATGATGATGATGATAATAGTAATAATAATAATAATAATAATAATAATCATCATCATCATCATCATCATCATCATCTTGAGCCCTGCTGTTAAAATACTACTACTAACAAATCTTGCCCAAGTTCATATTTTTATTTTCTTGGCATCGATAACAGAATGTCAGCAAACTCCCAACAAAGCAGCATCTGGGAGGGCAGGCAAGAGGGGGTCAGATTGATGAAAAGGGCATCACAACGCAATCTCTGTCCCTTGTGATGCCACATGCATGTCCAGAAGGGGCAAAACCTGTGCCACCATACCACCTTGTTGCTTTTCAGCAACGGACAGATCTTGAAAAACCTACTGGCTCAACGTACAGTAAAAGCAATAGGAAACATTTTAAGTTATACTAATAGCTTGCTATCAACAACAATCTTGGTGTTTTGGGAATGAGCCACCTATAAACTCAAAATCATAGATTCTGAGCAATCACTCACTATTTGATTTCTCCATCTGATTTTTTTCTCTCTTTGTAATTGTAAACACAGATATCCAAGCTTCTTACTTCTGTCCTAAGAGTCAATGACAGTTTATTTATTTAGAAAATGTATACAGCTATTCTGCTAAGCAAATAACTCTTGGTGGTTCACAATTAAAAAAAGATAAAAAATAACATACAGATTCAAAAAATATAATAAATACAAAATTCAAAAGCCAACCTAAATTCATCAAATCAGGTTCCACTAACAATCTGGTACTTAAGCCTATGGGGGAAAAACCATTTTTTAGCAGACCTATTATTGTCAGTAGCAGATTCGTCTCCATCAATGTAAATTTTCTTTTAACTTCCAGATAACATTAAAACAGACAGAAATGCTAATTCCATAATTTATATGCCCACATTGTAGTTTGGCTTCTTAATTAAACTATCAGAATATAAATATCCAAACTGCAAAAAATGCACATAAATATTAGGCAGTGATTTTATTTTTAAAATTCCTTAATCTACTTAATTTCCAAAAAGTAATTGAATGTTTATATAATTTAATATTCAGAATTATCTGTATTTTAGAAAAGCTGTTTAAGTTCCATAACAAACTGTATACAGGAAAATTGAAGTTAAAATTTGGATTTATTAATTAAATTTTGCTTAATTAGATAAACTGTCCAGCTCATTTTTTTCAGTTCAGAAATTATTAGAGTTAATAGTGTGAAAAGGCTTCAAAAAGACATAAGAAAACCAGCTATTAAAAATAAAGGTGTACATGAGTAAAGGTTACTATTTCACATCTCAAGAATAGACTGTCAAAAGCATAAGTTGAATAAAATGTAAAATGCATCTGCATACAACCAACAGGAGGAGCTAATGTTTACAAAGCACATGGATTTTACAAATCTACAAAGTCTATTGTTAAAACAAAACCCAGAAGATGGGGCTTTTCATTTATTCATAAATATTTCTTAACAGTTCCCTAATGCTTCACTATTATGAAGCGTTTATATTTATCTGTTCAATATTAATTTACACCCCCCCCAAAAAAAAAACCCAAGGAAACAAACAAAAGGAAAATATAATTTCAGTGTTAGTAATTTAGGTGCCACAGCACTAACCTTAAAAAAGAGACTTGTTCATTTACAGGTACAATGTCACATCGCTATGCACAATGTAAACAAAAGACAGTGGCATGCACCCCAGGCTAAGGATGTCAGCATTTTTCAAACACCTTTCTGGCTGTTGCATTTTATAGTGATGCAATTTGACCTACATTTCAGTGGCCAAAGACAGAGGGAGATAGAGAAAAGGAGATAGAAAAGGCAGCAGCGGTGGTGTTGGTGGTGGCAGCTGTGGTAGGAAGGTGTGTGTGAGACACACAAACACACACAGAGTGAGAGACAGACAAGTTGACAGTGGGGAAGAGATTGAAATTGTTTATCCACCAATCCACTAACTGGGGTTTTAACTGATGCTACAAAGAATATAGAGTGGGAGCAGAAATCTTTTTTAAAAGTTTCAATGATAAAAATTATTCTATTTACATAATGTCACAAATATAACACTACAGAAAGTGGAAAGCATACAATGAGGTCAGGGCATTTGATTTGGGAACAAAAGTTAATTCCATCACTAAACCAAGGAGAAGAATCCTAGAATAAATGTTGTAATGTGGGGTTCTTATCAACTTTTCACATATGTTATCATTAATACCTTGCATAATTCAAATGTTACTTATTTACTGGGGGATTTTTATTTATGTTTTTGCTTGCATAGAAACATGTTCACGTTTCTACACCTGCCCTAAGGGCCATTTATTACTTTTCTTACAGCACCTTCCCAAAGGAAGCTGTCTGGCAAATTGAGCTCAAACATATTGTAGCTCAAGAGAGCTACTGGCATCCCCAACTTTGCAGGACAATAATCTTCACGTGCAGTAAAAGAACTGTATGACATAGGATCTGAGTCTTGGGTTTTCCTTTGCCTGTCCTGTTGGCTACGGAATATGATGAAGCAAAATTTGTAAGTAAACCAAGGATAATGGAAATAGATCCAGTTAGATTTGAGCAGTGCTTCAAACTTCTTCAGTTAAGAAAGACTTCAGTATATTATATCCTCCCTTCTAATTTCCAACAATTGGAAATCCCAAGCCACAAGGCTTTTGACTTTGGCTCAGTGCCCTCCCTTTTGCTATTCTTGAAGGCAGATGTACAACACACCCTTTGGCAGACAGAGTGCCCATGTGCCACCAAACAGATCAAAACTGTCTTCCTCTTCCACCCATTTTACAGAGGTGATTGTAATGATCATTTAGACTTCATTCCTGCATGGGTGTCCTGGCCATGCAAGCCATTGCTCCACGTATTGGTTACTTTTAGATGAGAACCTTGCCATTAAGTACAGATAATCCTTGACATGCGACCACAATTGAGTCCACAATTTCTGTTGCTTAAGTGGGATATTTAAGTGAGTTTTGCCCCATTTTACTGCCTTGCTTGCCACAGTTGTTAAGTGAATCACCGCAGATGTTAAGTTAGTAACACAGTTGTTAAGTGAATCTGGCTTCCCCATTAACTCTGCTTGTCAGGAGGTCGCAAAAAGTGATCACATAATCCCGGGACCCTGCAACCATCATAAATAAGCATGAGTCAGTTGCCAAGCATCTGAATTTTGATCACGTCACCGTGGGGATGCTGCAACGGCTGTATGTGTGAAAAGCGGTCATAAGTCACTTTTTCTCAGTGCCGTTGTAACTTTGAACGGTCACTAAATGAATGGTTGTAAGTCGAGACCACCTGTACGACACTGCAAAAATATGTGCAGCGGCATAAATAGAACTCAGTAGATTCTGACAGACTCTATTTCTGGCCCAGATAGAGCACTATTTACATCCATGCACCATGTAGTTAATTTTGTATCAGCTTCAGCATCTTGACAGAATCTTAGGCTTCACAGCCCTGTATATTTATTTAGGCTTGGGATGGCATTATGTATGCATGTATGCATGCATGGCCATCATACTGGTGTGTCTGTATCAAAGCAAACATAAACATGTTAAGCAGTATAAACTGAAACAGCTGTTTTTATCTCCCAAACCTTTTAGCTCTAAATTTTAACCTCTAAATGTTAATCTCCGTTTTCTAATCAGATAGCTCTTAAGTGTTTATTACTTAGCCCTTCCTCTAGGTTTAGGAATAATTTCAGCCGTTTTATGGCTCAGGGTTTCATGTGTCATCATTAGCAGTTTTGTACTTTTCTATACTGTTTAGTTTTAAATTGTTCACTTTCAGTGATCATGTTTCAGGCAAATTCTGGACTATCTTTCCCTACTACAATTTTAACATAGTCGTACTTTTGCATGTATACTGGTCTTGGACCATAATAATAAAAGATGTAAGCTATATTGTAATTATTTTTATGTCTTGTGAGAATCAAACACATAATTCTCCACTTAGAATTTTAAAACAAAATAAATAAAAGAAAAAAACATTTCACAAACTGAACGATTTACTTCTCTTAATATTTGATGCATAAATAATCTATCCTAGTACCAGTAGTAGCCAAGAATCATATTTGCTAGGATGGAATTCCTAGACCCAAAGGAATTCAAATACTTTCCTAGAAGATATAGATTGTAACATTACAAGTAGTCCTCGAGTTCTGACAATTGAGCCCAAAATCTATGTTGCTAAGTGAAACATTTGTTAAGTGAATTTGCCCCATTTTGTGACTTTTCTTGCTACTGTTGTTAAATGAATCATTGGCATATGTTAAGTTAGTTACATGATTGTTAAATGAATCTCAATTCCCCATTGACTTTACCTGTCTGGAGGTTGTAAAAGGTGATTACATGACCCTAGGACAATGCAACTGTCATAAATATGAACCAGTTGCCAAGCATCGGAATGTTAAGCAGATGTCTGTATAAGTGTGTAAAACTGTAATAAGTTTTTTTCCAGTGCCGTTGTAACTTTGAACTGTCACTAAATGAACTGTTGTAAGTTGAGGACTACCTGCAGTTAGAGAGGGTAAAACTTCATGCACATAAATAGATTTATAGGACCATTTTACCCATAAATATATCCCTTCCCAAAATAATTTTTAAATCTTAAAGTGATTTACAAACTGTTAATTTTTTTAAAAAATCACAAATTAAGTCAAAACAAAATTGTATACAGGTAATTGATTTAAGACTGGTCGCTTAGCAACCACTCAAAGTTACAACACATCCCAAAAAAGATACTTATGACCCAGATTTGAAGTGGGGATGAAATGTGATGAAGTCAGAGGACTGAATTTTGGGCATGTGGTAACCAGCCCACATTTCTGGCTCCTTGTAAAGTCCCTGGTCATGATTTATGATTTTTTTTATTGCTGAAAACTAGCATATATTTCCTCTTCCTGGCAAAAAGTCACCCATTGGGTTAGCTTAACAACCACTGCAAAAAGGTCATAAAATCAGTCACATTGCATGATAACCCTTTTAATGACCATCATGCAGTGGTGAAATCTTTTTTTTTTTGCCACCGGTTCTGTGGGCGTGGCTTGGTGGGGGTAATGTGACTGGGTGGGTGTGGCCAACATTATTTTACTTTTTAAAGCATTTTTAACTACCATTCTCCCGAACCAAAGTTTAATTTTTTTTTTTAAAGGATTCTGACAATCAGCTGTGCTGCACGATCTTTGGAAGTTTTTTTAAAAACTTTTTTTGATTGTGTGGAATGGAAATGAACTGAACATGGGATGGAGAGTGTGCAGGGCTGGCCCTGACCATGGCCAATGGCAACATCCTGCAACGGCATGCCTATGAAGTCTTCAGCTCCATTTCACGGTGCCGATGGAGGCTTGGGAGGTTCAGGTGAGGAGCTAGCGCGCATCCAACTCTGAGGCATTGGCAATGAGTTAAAAGACGCTTGTTTCCCTGTTGCTCCGGGATTTGAACCCTCCCCTAAGTAAATGTGACAGGTGACAGGGAGTCCTCCTGTGCAAGTTGCTCCTTCTCAATCCACCTGGACTTTTCCCCGCGCTCTGCCCATCCCATGCTGTTTGTTTCCTTCCACACAACCATGGCGGTGGGTCTCCGGGAGGGCAGGCAGATGTCTGCAGCTAGGCGAGGAGGGGGGCGTCGAGAGCGGCCGGTTGTTCAAGGAAGGGCCTGGTGTTTCCCTCAGCTGCAAGCGCTGAGATTTGATGTCTCAGCATTTGCAGCTGCGGGAAATGCCAGGCCCTTCCTTGAAAGCCCACCACTCTCGCTGCCCCCCTCCTCAACTGGCTGCAGATGTCCACCTGCCCTCCTGGAGCACTGCAGCGACAGCACTGTTCATTTTCGATTCACGGTGGGAGGAGGAAGAAAGCGAATTGGTCCCTTATTTTGAAGTTTTGCTTTACTCTCTCTTCTGGCTTCTTGCTTTAGGCTGCCTTTTATTGCCCACTAATTATGTTCAGAGCCAATCTCTCTTCAGCTTTTTCCCCCCTGTACCTTTGCTTTAATTACAAAGTCACTGGAACTGATTGATGAATTAATTATTAAAAGAGATTATTACAATTAGAAAGTATTTCTGTATTCCTTCTATTGTTTGACAGGTTAAAATTGAAATGTTCACATTTGTGGAAGCCAGAGGTTGCTCTGAACCAGGGGTGCCTGGAATCAGAGTTTGGAGTTTGTTAAGAAGGACCCCTACTCCACCCTAGCCATGCCTTTTCCAGTCCAGGCTGCTTGGAGTGAAAAACATGCAATATGCTGTTTGGGATCCAAAAGGCACCACCTGCACCTACAGCCACTGCCTAGAAAACCACCCAGCTTCCAGCTTGCTTACCTTGCTCTTGGGACCAAATTCTGAGCCGCTGGTCAAAACGCGTGGCTTACTACCGTACTCCTTTTTTAAAGGGGAAAAAACCCCCAGTTATTTACTCAATTGAATGATCTACTACCATCTTTGTAAATAGATAAGATACCTTTGTAATTGCTGGTGACTACATGCGCCATACAGTTTCTTTGGCAGACCTTCAGAAATGGTTTGCTGCTGCCGTCTTCTGGGATGTGTATTAACTTTCCAGTTTAGCCTACACCCCAAGGACTTCCTGGTATTTTCCTACCAAGTACTAATCAAACCTGACTCTGCTTAGCTATCAAGTCTAGGCAATACCTGCTTTACATCTTATTAAAAATTAATTTAATTTAATGTATTCAATTTACATGGCTGCTCACTTGTCATGACAAGTAACTCTGGGCAGCTAACATCAAAATACATCAAAATACACAAAGACCATTATGGCAATGGGAAAATAACTTGCTTTAGCACAAACGAATTGCTCTCACAACATCCTGGCCCAGTGCCAGAGGGAAGAGCTGTTTTCAGAGTCATTCTGCAGGGCATCGGAGTCACAGCTATCCAACTTTTTTGGGGTGGTGAATGCTGTTTCATAGGGAACAGCAATATAGAAGGCACACTTCTTGGATTACACAAATCAGAAAAAGTCTGGTAGTAATTTTTGAGATTACCAATTTTGCTTAAAGGCGTAAACTTTCATGAGTTGTAGCTTATTTTGTCAGAGGCATGGAAGGTCTTTGCAACCTTCCCAGCTGTCTTCCGACAAGCAAAGTCAATGGAGGAAGTAGGATTCGCTTAAGGACTACTCAATTCATTTCACAAGCGTTGTGAATCGCTTAGCAACCATGGCAAAAAAGGTAGTAAAATCAGATGTGACTCACTTAGCGATTGCTTTGTTTAACAACAGAAGTTCTGGTCTCAATTGTAGTCGTAAGTTGAGGATCACCTGTACTATTATATATATATATATATATATATATATATCACAGTTGAAATCTTTCAAAGAGATTTCACATATTCAAGAAGTTACTTGATTTCATGAGCAGATGAATTATTTATGAATCCATTCTTCCTCAAACGGTGATTTTAACAATTTCTCTCTTTTAGAGAACTCTTGCAGAGAGCGATCAAGAGACAGATGGACAATTATAATCAGTACTTTAAAAATAACTTTTATAATCATAATTTAAAAATAACCTTTAACCTTCACAGTAAATAAAATTGGCATGAGCCCAAACATTGCTTTCAAAATACTAATTTAAACAGTAAAATATCATACAATTCAAAATGGTTTTATTGAAGTATTCATTGTAAAAACTGCAAATTTCTAGATGCATTTAAATAAAGCAAATTGTACATATAATTCAGTATAGAGTTTATAATTCTATAGCTGTAAATGAAAATAACCATAAGTTAATTCAATAAATGGGGCATTTGACTACAAGGCCATGTTGTTAATGCATCGCAAAAAGCAAATACAGCACTATAATGTAAGTTAGACAACTTCTCAGCAAAATGAAGTACCAGATCAGTTATCTTTCAGTCATCGTAAAAATGATTAACCCAAATGCCAATATTATAACCCAATATTATATGTAATATATTTAAGAAATCATTATTTTAAGAAAAATCATTATTTTAACATGATGCGTGAAGGGTTTGGGAGGCCAAAAATGGGCCCATTTTTCGCAAAAACTGGGCACGCAGAGGGTTTGGAAGGCCTGCAGAGTACTATTGGGGGCTGGGGAGGGCAAAAACCTTTTTTTTCTTGCTTACCTCTTCAAAATCTTGGTGTGTCTTTTACACCAGTGCGTTTTATAGTCCGAAAAATATGGTATTCTATAGGTAGTCCTTAATTTGTTATTAGTTGTATAAGGACTGTTTGAAGTTACCAGCGACCTTAAAAAAGCTGCTTACAATCTGTTCTTGAAGTTACAATTACCTCACTTTTTGAGCCCTTGGCAACTGGCTCACATTTACAACTAGTTACAGTATTCCACAGTCAGTTTTTCGAACTGCCAAATTGCAGGCAGCCGGCAATCAGCAGAAGTAGCCTACAGTACTGCAGTCTAGCCACTGCGCCACCACGACTCATATACATTTTCAAATCATCCCTCGTAAAAAAAAGATAGCAAACTTTTAAAATTCTTTTTATTATTTTAAAATGTAATTTAAAATAGATCCTGGACAATGTCAACGACATCGCAAAAAGCAAAGACAGCACTGTAATGTACGGTAAGTTATACAGCTTCTCAGCAAAATGAAGTACCAGATCAGTTATCTTGTTTCAGGCGTTGTAAAAATGATTAATTCAACTGCTAGCATCTAATATATTTAAAAAATCATTATTTTAAGAGAGTAATATGTAGATTTTTTTGGTTAAATTATACTAAAGGGAAAAACCAGGATCAAACAGAATGTTTTTCTCTCTAAAAGATTTCTCATCATGTACTATTAGTAGGAAATAAATGAGTTTGTGTCATTCTAGGACAAGCAGTTCCTCAATTTCAATACCAAGCCTAATTTCTGAAACACACCTGACAGTTAAAATACTGCAGCAGGACACACCTTGCTTTACTTGAAAACAAGTACACAAGAATACTTCCTAAACAGTACCAAAATAATTACAGAGTTTACTTCGTTAAAAAAAAAGTTAAAGCAGTTAGCAACAATTCTAGTTGCTTCAGGTATACTTCACAAACAACTACTTTGGTGCAATTTTCATTACTTTCAAGATTTCCACAAAGTAATAAAATATGTAGCATAATTTCCACTAAGGAAATCACTGAAGCTAAAACTTTTACTCATTAAAGTATTAATCCAAGTTAATTTTTAGCTCTTATGCAATGGACCAAATCTCAAAAACTGTACGACAATATTAGCACTTAGCAATAGCACTTAGGCTTATATACCGTTCCACAGTGCTTTACAGCTCTCTCTAAGCAGTTTACAGAGTCAGCATATTGCCCCCAACAATTTGGGTCCTCATTTTACCCACTTCGGAAGTATGGAAGGCTGAGTCAACCTTGAGCTGGTGAGATTTGAACTGCCAAATTGCACTCAGCCTGCAGTCAGCAGAAGTAGCCTGCAGTACTACACTCTAACCACTGCGCCACTATGGCTCTATTTCTATGAAATGACACAGTTTCATTAACATATAAGAACAGCAGCCTTTGAATATCCAATGCAGAAAAAACATACTGCCACATGGCATCCTATAATGATTCTTTAGTAAAAAAATATTTATTGACATTACTTTCTCTGTAGTCCCCCAAGTCCTCAAGAATCACATAAAATCCAGTACTGTGATTAATACTTGAATATTAATCACAGTACAAATATTTGAATCCTGTTTATTGGCAGTAAAGAAGAAAACAACAGAACCAGTGTATTTTCTTGGAAGCCTAAAGATTGACTTGATAGATTAAAACAAATCAAACTACATCTTTTTAAAACAAATTATCAAGCCATCAGCAAAGTTCACTTCAAAAATAGGTTGCTCCCTAATTGTGCAGGGTAGCAAAATTTCACACTTTGACAACTCCTATTTCTAAACAAGGACACCCAACCCTCCTTTATTGTAATGACTTCTACCTAATAGGTAAGATCAGGGAAGTAGACATTCAAACCTGTATTTATTTGGTAAAACTCACACATACTGCTCGACTTGCTTTGTGAAGTAGACATAGTCTTTCAGACACAGCTAACTTACTTTGCATTGTCCCAGGGGTTAATTATCCTGACTCATTACTCAGCTGGCTTTCATAAGTCCATACTAGATCTCTCAGTCTTCTGGTTTTCTAGCCTGGTACCTTAACTACTAGACCAAACTGTCTTGCTCCCTGCAGTTTTCTTGGCAAGATTTTTCAGAAGTGGCTTGCCATCGTTTCCTTTGTTAAGGCTGAGAGAAAGTGACTGGCCAAAGTCACTCAGTTTCATAGTCCAAGGTGAGATTTGAATTCATACTCTCCCAGTTTCTACTACCCTGATGCCTTAAATCTCTACAACAAATATGTTTGAGCCACTGTCAGCCTTCCCAGGTAACCCTGATTAGATGAGCTTATTTTATTTTATTGTAAGGCTACATTAACAGAATCTTGCAGATCTGAAGGTACATTCACCACTTTTAAACATATGATCAATTACAGAGAGTTCATCCTAAATTTCTTTTTCTGAACATTATGCAACTGTGCATTCCTCCTATTTAATTGCTTCCTAGGCAGCATTTCTTGCCCTTGTTCCCCAAGGTCTTTCACATATTCCATTAAACTCCCCAGCTTATGAGTCATAGTGGTATGTGTTCCTACAATTAAAGGGACTACTTTGTCCTTTACTTGCCTCGTTCCCTCTAGCTCCTCCTTCAGGCACTGGCACTTCGTTAGCTTTGCATACTACTCCCTGATGTTGCTGGCACTACTACATCTGTCATACCTCTGTCTTATGATCCTTGTCTACTACCATTGCAGTAGCAATATCACTTACTTATATACCACTTCACAGTGCTTTCCAGCCCTCTCTAAGCAGTTTACAGAGTCAGCATATTGCCCCCAACAATCTAGGTCCTCATTTTACACACCTTGGAAGGCTGAGTCAACCTTGAGCCAGTGAGAACCGAACTGCCGAACTGCTGGCAGCCAGTGATACGCAGAAGTAGCCTGCAGTATTGCATTCTAACCACTGTGCCACCGTGGCTCACCATGATGTCCGGTTGATTGGCCAGTTCCTGTATGTCCGTCTGGAATAAACAACACCTCCACCAATACTGACAGGGCAACCTACTGTACATAAACAGAGAGCAAATCCCATTCTCATCCGACACTAAAGATGTTACTTAATCTGGTAACAAAACAACTTCAAGCAAATAGCTAATTCCCACTGTTTCTTATTTATCTGCCCACACTATGAGGCATATTTTAGTTAAAAAGAAAAAAGATTTCCATAGGACATAGACAACAAGCTAATCATGGATGATCACATCATGTATCAGTATACAATATACAACAGATCAATTCATTCACTCCGGTGGTTCTCTTCTTCACAAAATAGTTTCAAAACAGTATATTATAGTGATCAATGCTGCAAAAACACTACACCAAAAGAAATAGAACTAAAAAGCTTCTTAGATATTGTTAACATCTTCACTTGAAGGAATAGTATCTAATTATATATGATATTAATAGAGTAATAGAACAGAATAATGGAGTTGGAAGGGACCTTGGAGGTCCAACACCAACACCCCTGTACAAGTAGGAGACCCTGTATCATTCTGGAGAAACGACTGTACAATCTCTTCTTAAGAACCTCTGAAGGCAAACCACTCTTCTCACTATCAGAACATTTCTTCTTAATTCTTAGTTCACTGTCAGGAAATGTCTTCTTAGTTACCTATATTGACATAATGGATTAATTAAAAACATTTACTTTTAATATATAGAGCTATCCTATTCAATGTTAACTGAAATAGAAAGTAGAATCTAACTTTAATCCATTCATCCCTTCCTTGCCTGCTCTGAAATCTTACTTCTGACCCAAACTTTTGGTACTGTGTATTATTTGCTACCAAAAGAAGGCAATGCAGAGATTGTCTTCCAATCTGTAGCATGCTGTCTGAGTCAACTGAATCAAAGGGAAAGAAGAAAATGTTGACCACAAGGGAAAACCTAAAATGTAACAGTAATAAGTGGCATTTTTATTTCAATTCACAACAAATCCAAATTCTATATACTGTATGAATTCTTATCTGAAGAGGGCAGCATCTTCTAGGTACAGAAACACAGCTTTATGTGATGCATTACGTACCTATATACTTAAAATTTCTTTTTGAATATGTTGTCATATTGAAAAAAAGGCTGCATATTTCAAATTCTTTCAAAAATTTCATTCATTCCGAGAAAGAAAATATGTTAAAGATTCTTTATTCAGAGACCGTATTTTTCGGCGTATAAGACGCACTCCCTCCCCCAAAGAAGGCTGAAAATTTGGGCACATCTTATACTCTGAATGTAGCTTTTTCAAAGCTTTTTTTCAGACCTAACAAGGTGAGTGAAGAGTGAAGCGATCTT
>JANHFT010003489.1:97645-109999 GCA_032467955.1 Pseudoxenodon macrops
AAGAAAAAGGTTCGCCATCACTATTCTATTCTATTCTATATTCAATAAGCAGTTGTGGTCATTTGGGCCAGTTGCCTTTACACTCAAAATGTGCTCATGTGACACTGAAACTTCAAAAACCTGGTCGTAAGTCCTTTTTGGGGAAGTCTGTTTTAAGCAACTGTTAGTAAACTAAGCAAACAAAGTGGTAGTAAACTATGCAGAATTAAAAAAAAGGTAAGGTTGGGGAGTGCAGGAAAAATGGGTAATGTTTTTCCTATCGGTGTCTCTACATAAATAGCTATTCCAATATTAGTATTTTTTTTAATGTTTATTTTGGATATATTTCAGATGATGAGAAGCTTTCAGAAGCTGAAGATTCATCAGATGCTCCAATGGAAGCAGAAGATAAACATTAGATGTGTGTAGCTCAGATATCTGGTAAATTCATTTTCCTGAAGATGATTAATAACTAGGGTTTTGAATTCATTTTGTATATTATTTCTTTGTCCAAAGTAACTATATTATGTTTCTACCTGAATGAATTTCCATGCTTATATACAATAAATTCTTGAAATTACACAATAAAATAATTTAGTCTTGGGTTAATGTTCTGGAATTAAGCTACCTATTATATTGATTATATGGTAGGATATTACAATGAAACAAAAATCAGAGATAATTTAAAATTCTAGTAATAGACAAGTGACTGAACCCAAAACTTGATACACTGACAATGTGACTTGTTCTTACATTAATATTTGATGTCTCAGATAATTAACAACACATGGATGGAAACATGTTTATTTGGAATATTATTTTGTAGTCCTTAAAAGATCATCCAAAGCAGTTTAGATTATTCTGATTCCCAAAGATTTACATTATTGAATTTCTAAGAGCCATTGGCTACACTGATTTTTCAGCAATATTATCCAGGAGGTTAACTAGTTTTACATATATGAAAAATACAAGTATAATAAAATAAATTATGAGAATAAAAGGAAAGATTAAAATGGTTGAGTCACCTAAAAGATCTGTGTTGCTTTGTTTTTCCAGGAAAACAATGAAGCATAGGAGCAATTTATAGTGTCCGCTTTACGTAATAGATACTTATTTCTGGCTTCCTTATTCAAATCTTTGTATTGTTAAGGCACTTATTTTAGCTTTTTTGTTTGTTTTGAGAGGTACTTTCCTCATAATGGAATATAAGGTGGGAGTTCTAAAACCTCACAAGTCAATATTTTGTATATGAGTTGCAGATTTGGTATCTGCAAGGAGGCAGCTCATCCTTCTAGGAGAAGTTGTCTGCCCAATCTTTTGCAATTCAAAGAAGGGAAAGGAGAGAAAACAAAGAATAATTCCTTGCCTTTGTCTCTAGTGTGATCTGCATTAAGGAACAGGGGCTGCAACCTTTACCACTGCCGCCACCACTATCACTAGTATCACCAAAATAAATCCTCTTGTGGATGTGAAGGATTTTCATTTGCAAGTCTTGAGAACCAATTGGCCGGGCTATATAGGATGACCAAATTGCAGCAATCCAAATACTGATCTGTCCAGGTCAAAAATTAAGATTTCCTTCCTTATGTGTTGTCAGTTCAAACTACTGTATATTATAAATATACAGTACACTTGTGATGAGATTTTTGTTTCATTTGGTTCTCTTTATCTACTTTTCTTCTGCAGAACAGATCACGTTTTAGGTCGTATTAATGCAAAAAGTTTCAAAAATTCAAAAGAGTTCACAAACTCTTAAACACCAATGGCGCATCTATTAGGACAGTTCCCAAGTGATGAAGTCAGAGAGAATGTGTCATATCTTGCATAATCCAAAGGAATCTTAGATTTTTTCCAGAATGTATTCAGTGAGTCCCAACTCTGCTGATTTGTACTCTCTGGGCATCATGAAAAGCACAGCTGGTTTGTTGATTTTGTGCTGTTTTTCATTCCAAAGGAAAGGTGCTGTTTCATTTGCCAAACTAATAGGTGTTACGAAATGGTGGGAAGGAGAGCTATTCACTGAGTTTGTTTTGTAGAACCAAATGCTTTGACCTGCCTTACCTCAGCATGTTACACTGAAGCAAGTTCTACCCAATTGTGTTGGACTCACTTCAAAGGAATGTATTTAGCACCTGCATAGCAAGCAGTGCAGGATTAATTGATAAGCGGAATGAAAGAGTTGCACAGAATTACAATAGAAAGACAAAGGTTGGTGTTGCATGTTGTAATTAAATAATACATTGTCTTGATTTCCTCCATTCTAAGCATCACTACACTTCTATCTGATGGCATGCTTTTTCTTTTCAAGCAAAGAGAAGTCCTTTTTTCCCCATCTGCTAATTTAAGGAACAAAATCTCAAACCAGCAGCTATCGTAATAGATTGGCTTACCTTAACATGCCCAACCAATTCCTCCCCAAAATACAATCGTAGTTTAGGGTAATGAGTGAACATAGTATCTATTCAGGCTCTGAAGTTTTCCTGTCTTGTAATTGGGGAAAGTTTTTTCATGTAGTTTCACATATTCAATCTATTGTGTGGATTGAACTCTATACCATAACCTTTTTCTGCTAAGGGCTGCATTTTTTCAAAGATAGTCCATCAGAGATAGTAGGTGAAGAGGACAAGGTTTACAATATTGTAGGGTTGTATAACTCTTTTCCTTCTGCAATTCGATCTCTGTCTGACCTTTCCTTTCTTCCATTGGTTGTTATCTCTCATCTAGCGATGGTGAAATGAGAACCATGTACTAAGCCAAGAAATGAATGCAGTTTTCAGATTCCAGATAATAAAGTCCTAGTATGTAGGGTTTTTTTCCCCATCCTCACTCATCACCCCATACATTTATTTACTGAAGAAGTCAAAACTGCATTTAAAGTTGTAAAGGTCAACTCAGTTGTAAAACTGGATGAAATATAGAAACAGCAAATAATTATAAGTAAGTATTAAACATACATATAAAGATTAGGTTAAAAATTGTGGCAAGGTGGAGTACGAGGTTAAATTTGCAAGTTCTTCTATGCATATCACTTACAAGGGAAGGCTTAAAAATACAACTGAAAAGATAGTATATCTGGGGACAAACAGTTGCAGACCTCCGACAGAATCATGTCTAAATTGATTTATTATACTCTGATCAAGAAACACAATGTGATTTTGAATTTTCACAATACCTTGCTCAAGTACTTGAATGAAATACATCTGGTTGGCAATTCGGCAGATTCCGCTTAATGTCATCCATCCCCTGGACCATTATTTTAACCAAGAATATACTTTACCGAAATAAAAGTGGTTACAGAAGCAACAAAGCGGAATCTGCCAAATTGGTACACAAACAATATATGTCACTTTCTTTTTTTCCTAGGATTCCCCCCCCCCCCCCTGTTATCAGTCTTTGACCAATTAAACAGTTTCAGGTTGTTTGGGTAACAGACCCGCTGTGCGTGCCTGCTTCGTGTCTACATTCTTTTAGGTGAGCTTGGGCTGGATTGGCGCCTCTTCGATGGACCAGCACTGCTGAGTTCCCAGGCCTCCCCTCCATCCTTCCACATTCCATTCTCCTCCCATCCCCCATTGCAAAAATGTCAGGCGACAGGATGCGAAGTGATGCTAGCAGGATGGTGGCCATGATAATATCATTATTATTATACACTACCTTATAACTTTAATAAACAAAAATATATTTTTCATCAGTTGGGAACATTCCTTCTGTATTATATGTGCAAGCAAATAAAAGATAATAAAATTTAGTTTTGAGTATAGACCAGCAGAGGGCTATCACAACCAAACTTTCAACCATTCAGTAGCTGCAGTATTCAAAATTAGAAGAAGAATCTGGTAGAGAATTTCTGAAGATAATTTTATGAAAATTAAGGTTCAGCTTTAATTTTAAGACCTGCCACACTGCAAACGCCTTTTCTTTATTACTTCCCTCTGCTCCTGGTCAAGTTCCTGTATAAGAGTATACAACAAGCTCCAAGATGTTTCTATTGTGATAACCGTTCTAGGTTTTCTAAGTGAGAAAACAGCTAAATTGTCAAGTAGATCAGGGGTCTCCACCCCCCCGGCTGCGGAAGTGGTAGTGAGTGGCCGCACAGCTGCACTTGTGCATGTAGGGGGCGGGTGAGTGTGTATGCAGCTTCATTTGTGCAAGCGGTGTGTGCACGTGCCAGCCGCTTGTGCAAATGGAGCTGCACGTGCACCCGTCCACCGCTCATGCTCTCTCCCACCCACCTCACCAGTCCAGAAAGACAGAAATGCGGGAGACTGCCAAATTGGGCAAAGCATTCTAGAAACAAAAATTATGCAACCATGTGGTCACAAATTGCCGTTTTCTATATCTTCTAAAATAGTACTGCAATAGCAGTAAAAAAAAATAATCAGCATACAGTAAATATATATTAATTAATATACAGTAATCAGTATACCAACAACAAAGCTCACAAAAGGTTATACAATTGATTATGTGCCATTAAGTGGGAGTCAATCCTTAGTGACCACATAGATAGATTTTTTTCCAGAATAATCTCTCCCCAACCTGGTACTTCAGGTCTTCTAACAGTGCACTCACTGCTGCTGTCGTTGAGTGCATTCACCTTCCTGATGGGTTATATCCTTTTGCCTTTTTCTTTCTATATTTGCCAGCATTATGGATTTCCCAAAGAAACTGTGATTTCATATAATGTGTCCAAAATTTGAGTCTGGTCATTTGGGCCTCAAATGACACCTCTACATTTATTCATTCTGCAATCTATTTATTTTCCTAGCTGTGCATGGTATGCACAGGAGTCTTCTCCAACACGTTGAAAGCATGAAATGTTCTTTCGATCCTGCGTCTCAAAATCCAACTTTGATTTCCGTGGAGTATCACAGGGAAAACCATCATCTGCATAATTCTGAAGCTAGATGACCCAGGGGCTTTAATTGTAGCCATGTTATAAACAACATTAATGCCAACAAAAGTGCATATAGTCAAGGCTATGGTTTTCCCAGTTGCAATGTATGGCTTTGAAAGTTGGACCATAAGAAAGGCTGAGCGCCAAAGAATTAAGGCCTTTGAACTATGGTGCTGGAGAAGACTCCTGCAAGTGCCTTGGACTGCAAACTGATCAAACCGGTCAGTCCTAGAGGAGACTGCTCTTTAGAAGGCCAGATTCTGAAGATGAAACTCAAATACTTTGGCCGTCTAATGAGAAGGAAGGACTCACTGGAGAAGAGCCTAATGCTGGGAAAGATTGAGGGCAATATAAGAAGGGGACGACAGAGAACGAGGTGGCTGGATGGGAGTCACTGAAGCAGTCGGCGTGAGCTTAAATGGACTCCGGGGGATGATAGAGGATAGGAAGGCCTGGAGGAATGTTGTCCATGGGGTCGTGATGGGTCGGACACAACTTTGCAACTAACAACAACAACTCCAAAAGGTACTTAGCATTTCCTTAGTGTGATGCTGAGTGCCACCCGACTTGAGAAACGTATCCTGTGGCACTATAGCTGTCATTTTAAATTGCCTGCCTATGTGGTGTTTTATGTTGTTAAATACAAGAGTGATTTTTCCATTACTTTCTCCTGTCCGGAAGAATTGTTGCCTTTACAGTTGTCACTAAAGTGATCAGCCACTTCTAAGGTCTTCCTGTATTGTTGTTGCCCAATATTAGTACCTGTTTCCTTTAGTTAGGCAGCTGAAAAGATCTTCTACCCATGCTGGGATTATATATTTGACTTCTGGTGTTTTTCACTCACTCCTCCTGTTAATATCACCATCGTTACCACAGTGAGGTAGCATTGAGGGGGGAAAGAAATGCATGCACCATACGTTGTGAATATAAAAATATATTAGTAAAGTTGATTAAATGCACACATTCAGACATCCATATTCAGTATTTCCATCCAAAAAATCATTTCTACAAATGGGGTTTATTTCTTGGGTGTTTATATTTAATTGTTCCCTCTTCTTCAAGACACTTTGTTGCTAATTTTTCAACCAATGTTATTTCCTATAGTTTTATATATCATGAATCTGCAGTAGTATGCAAACTCCTAAATTTTGCTAAAATATATCTCACTCGCAACAAGCAAATTAATTTTATCCCACTTTCCAACTTTTGTTTTAACTTGAGCAGGGTTTTTTTTCCCCTAAGCGGCTCCATTTCCATTAGCACATCTTCCATCACATTAAAGATATGTGGAGACAAGGGACAGGATTTGGGGAATGAGAAGTTATGAGTTTGTTTTCAGTGAGTAGCCTTAAAGAGAGTAGCTAATCAGAGAAGGGGGGAGAGAGGGAGGAGGAGAATGCATGCAACTGGGCCTTACAGTTCAGGCCCAAAACCTAGGAAACTGTAAGAATGTAGTAGGAAGAGAAAGTTGCAGGAAACTTGACTTGTGTGAGGTTGCAGTTTAATCTGTTTAATGTTGCAGTTTCCACCCCAGGCAGTTTGGTTTCTGCTTCAGTACTGTAGATCTCCATATCCTTGTTTATCTGCTCAGACCAATTACTGATGACCGAATGCTGGATTTGGAATGCAGCCTTCTGCCTCACAGAGTTTGTGCAGTTAATTATTCTCTCAAATCTTTTCTGCATAACTTCTGTTCAAATAAAAATCCGTCTTTTCTTAATCCCTCTGCTGTTGGATCCTAAACTAACACAATATGCTCTGAAAGAGTGAAAATTGGATTCGCTTTTTTTAAAAGCTGCTTCCTGGGAATGCTGTTCTGCCCATTCAAGAATAAGTAATTACCTGAGGACACACACACACACACACACACACACACACCAGAAATCTATCAAAGAAGATGTAGGATGCTGATTGTCTGGAGTTGCCCGGCAAGCTGGAGTGAATATTAGTGACAGAAATCCTTTATTTTTTGTTCCTCCTCCTGCATCCCAATTAATTTATGATTGGTGTGAGGATACATATGGTATTCTACAGTGTTCACAATCCTCAATGTTATAGTATAGCAATGAGCATACAATAATGTTTTTGAACAGCAGGGGACAGCAGAGGATAACCTTCCAGCAGTTTGTTTCCTAAATAAAATTGTAAGTGCTTTTTAATTATCATGTATTGGCAGGCATATATACACACAAACTATTAATCTTTTTCATTAAATATACCCAGAATACCTGATCTGTGTATCCAAACTGCATCTGTTTTGATCCATGGAGAATGTGACAATTTTTATATCTGAAAACCGATGCCTCAAGCTCAACCTCCTGGGGAAGCCAGAGTTAAGATCATGTTCTTTTTCAATATCAACTCAGAAACAGCTAAGTCTTTGTTTGTCATTAAAGCATACTGAATAAATATGAAACCATACTGTACATTTTTCTCTCTTCTTTTGTCTTTATAATGGGCGGGCTCTGATTTTCTGAAGTTTTTGACCACTTGAAGTAGGAATGGTGTGTGAGTGTGTGTGTGTGTCAAGATAAGCTGAAAAGCATACCACAGATGTAGAGTTTTTCTAGGGACTCTAAAAAGTTTGGGATCTCAGGTTAATCATCCCTACACTACAGTGAATGTTAACATGTTAACATATTATTCTATTCCTGCAGAATCCCACACCAATGCTATTACAATTCTGGTTTGTTTGTTTTTTCCACCCCAGGATTAACTCAGCAGTTCAAGAACAATTAGTAACTGCCTTGTTAAAAAAAAGAAAGGACAGATTCATTATTTTCTTGTCTTGCAGGTGAAAACAATAAAAATCCCCTTTTGCTTGCATAACATATCTTCTATAATTTCAGTAGAATTAACCAGGCTTGAATAGAATCAAGCCAACAAAAATGTTTTCCATTTTAATTCCCTGCATGGAACTTTGATTAGTTTAGTTCAGCTCTGACAAGCACTAACTTCTATGAAATATAGTCTATGCCTAAAAGTAGGGGTAAAACCCAGCAGATTCTGACAGGTTCTGGAGAACCGGTAGCGGAAAATTTGTGTAGTTCGGAGAACCAGCAAATACCACCTTTGACTGGCCCCAGAGTGAGGAGGGAATAGAGATTTTACAGTATCCTTCCCCTACCATGTCCAGCAAGCCACACGGACCAAGCCATGCCCACAGAACCGGTAGTTTAAAAAATTGGATTTCACCACTGGTTCAAAGTTATAGTGACGCTAAATGAAAAGGACTCACGCCTGGTTCTTGAAGTTACAGGGTCATGATAATGAAAATTCAGATACTTGGCAATTAAGTGCTGCTGTGACCACAGGGTTCTTTCAGCTCTCCCTATTCATTCACCTGTACAGTATATTTCCTCTTCTCTGTCCTTTCAGCCACCTGACACAGTAGCACTCCTTGGTGGTATTGAGACCGAAGTATAGTTCTCCAAGGGTCTCGGCCAGCTGCTACATGCCTCTACTTCAACCCCAGCATAGCAGCTGTGGAGGAGTACCACCTCAAGCCCCATGTCATGGCCAGCCACCACAGCTACACAATACAAAGCCCCAGGCACTCACTGCCCTGCATATTGCTGAGTCCAGTTGACCTTCACAATCTTTCTCTGACTGTTGATGAAGTACACCCAACCTATCCCTATACAAGGCTGCTGCTGGCCATGCCAGACCTTTCTCCAAATAGCTCCTGAGGCCTTCCAAAGCATCCGACCATTGGGAGAATGGCGGGTATAAGGTTTCCAGAATGGCATAAGAAGCCTTGGGGAAGAAGGTCTGGTGTAGCCGGCAGCTGCCTCACACAAGGTGAGGTACATCACCTCAGCAGTGGGGAGGAAGACAGAGAAGATCAGCTCAATTCAGCAGGGACAGTGAAGGGCAGGGCAGAGGGAGGAGGTGGGGCTTTTGCTGTGGGGCTGAGGTGGCTGGTTGCAGAGCGGAGCTTGAGGTAACACTCCTTAAGAGATGGATGCAGTACTTCTAGAGCTGAATGTAGAGGCCTGGCAGCAGTGGCATCTGTCTGCAATTGTTGGAAGATCCTGGTCTCTACTTCAGAAAACAGAACAGAGTTGGAAGGGATCTTGGAGGTCTTCTAGTCCAACTCCCTGGTTAGGCAGGAAACCCTACACCACACCCTTCATCCTCAAAGCTGCCACCACTGCTGAGTAGTACCCTATATAGAGCAGTCAAAAGAGTAGAAATGGAGGGGAGAGATACACAGGTGAGGGGGATTTAAAGAGGAAGCAGTCCCATATCAGACCTGAGGTTCAAATGTCAGAGCCAAATGACTTGGATCTGACAAAATTGTGGGATTTGGTTTGAAAGGGCAAGAGGGACTGGTGGGATTTCATGTTGTATATAATAATATCTTTAATGCCATTAAACAACATCCGCCTATTCCATATCCTTGTGAAGGACTCAATAGGCGGGTAAAAATGTCAAATCCAGTCTAAACATCTGGCTGACTGCGACGAACCGTAATAATAATAGTAATAATTAGCTCAAATATCTGACTAGCTTATATCTCAATTATAACTAAACAGTTTAATGAAGTATTGCATAAAGAAGACATCAGCTCCTGGTTGACAATTGGCAAAACATCTGATTCAAAAAGATCTAGTGAGAGGAACAACACCGGGAAAGTATGGGCTGATAATGTGCTTGAATACAATGTTTAAATTGCTCACAGGCATCATAGTGGACAGCATCCAAGATGATTTAGAAGAAAATAATATCTTCCCAGCAGTGGTGGGTTTAATTTTTTTTTACTACCGGTTCTGTGGGTGTCGCTTGGTGGGCGTGACAGGGGAAGGTTACTGCAAAATCTCCATTCCCTCCCCACTCTGGGGCCAGTCAGAAGTGGTATTTACCGGTTCTCTGAACTACTTAAATTTTCTGCTACTGGTTCTCCAGAACTGGTCAGAACCTGCTGAAACCCACCTCTGCTGCCCAGTAGAAGAAAAAGGAACAAAAGGGGAAAATAGAGACCCAAAAGATCAATTTCTGATTGATAAAATGATTCTGTGGAAGTGCAAAAGTCGAAAAACCAATTTACATACGATCTGGGTTGATTATAAAAAGGCATTTCATTGAACTAATCTTTAGGAGATTAATTGCTACTATGATTAGGTCAACTTACTAAAATTGATGGGTCTGCTATAGATTGGTATATTAATTTTGGCATATGTGCTTAATTGGTTTCTGGATAACATGATCTCAATCTGTTTGCCTTGTATACTTATTGACTTCTCCCCTGTGCCTGATTGTTTTTTAGTGTTCTGTTTGTATTTGGCTTGACTTAACATGACTCCATTTAAATTTGTGCGTTGTAATTAAGCAGCTGTAATTGGTTGTCAAGCAACAATACTTGTAGACTTACATGTCTCCCTAAATTCAATCCAACAATTACAAAATTGTGTCTTGCAGTATTTCTAATCCCTGGAATAATTTAAGTCCCCTCCTTGTCCTTTAGATTACAAAATGGAATGAGCAACACATATCTGATTTAGAATAGATGGCGTTACACCTATTAAATTTCTAATGATTCACTGTCCCAACTGACGAATCAAAGTTTACCCCACAATGGCTTATGCTATATGGAATTCTCTCATGTGAGCATCTGAACAGGTGAATGTTTGGATTATTTAAATGGATAAATTGAACTACTGTAGATACCATATGCCATATCAGGAAGAGAGCCAGGACTGTTCCTAGTTTCCTAATTTGACAATGTGCTAAATGACACATGGATGCATCCTTGAAAAAGATAAGCTTCTTCTGTGGCACAAGCAATTTGCACCCGAAATCTCTATTCTTGACTTTGCAGTCAAAATACTGGTCCTAGATTAATACTGAAGAGTGGCAAAGCTTCTGTGTTTATGGCAGAATTCAGAAGACATGTGCTTAAGTGAACTATGGTTTGCTCAATTGATTCAATTTTCAAGGTTTGCCTGAATGTCTCATCTAATCACATAGATTGTATTCGCATAATATGCAGTGTCCAGCTATGTGTTTGGCTAGTTTGTGATTCAATGTGCTGTGTTTTGTGGAAAGGGTGAATTTTTAAGCTGAGCTTGGAAAATTACATATGAACTAAGACAGGCTAGTTACAAATCAACTTTATGATTCATGAGTAGTTTATATGTGAATGCAGAGTTTGCTCATATTCTTTCTTACTCCTCAAAATAAGCCAGTAGAATTTTCCATAAATGAGCATTTCTTGGTTAATCCAAACTTGATTAATTTTCAAAATAAGCCAATTCGGATCATGGTTTAATATTTTAGACTTTTCCAAAGCTTTTACAAGCCACTTTTCTGAAATTCCGCTTTCAAAAATGTTGAAGCCCATAATAGTTCACCGAGAAACAAGAGATTGGCAGTTGTCATTTGCTGAAAATGCCAACAACATTGCACTAATGAGAGGATTGTTTTTTTTTAACTTGCCTGTTGAAATGTTAATCTGAGCACAAGAAACACAAAGTTCCAATTGGAGTTAAATCTGCTAAAAGTTCAATATGGAATCAGAACTCTGGACAGTTACAATTCAGTGATTATTTTTAGAGGACTTTGAAGCTATAGCCAATATTTGCAAAGGAATGACATAAATTGGCTTTCCAATGTTAAATGTTTACCATTCTCATCAGCCTAGATTGAAATCTAGATTAGGCTAGATTAACCAGCAGAGATAAGATCTATATTAGGTACAGAATCATAACTTTATGCATATGTTAATCCTGAATCGCTTTACTATAATGATTCCATTGTTTCATACTCTTTCAATGCTCTGCTTATTGATAATTTATTAATGGCATTTATTTATATACTACTCCTTTCCCAAGATCCTGGGTTGTTTTCAAACATAAAATAACACACCATTTAATAAAACCCCATATATAAACCCACAATCAAATCAAATCTCTTAGCTCACAAAATAAAATCCCAGTTAAGGTGGATGATAAAGTGCATCTAATGACATGAGCAGTAGTTCTCAAAAGCTTATGCTTTTCATTAAAATTGGATAATCAGAAAAGGTCCTACCATATTCCTGTGGTTTTTTTTACTCCTTCCCTAGGAGTTTGATTTCACCAGAATTATCTTTCAAAATAAATTGGAGCTAAGATATATCTGCACAGATCTTAACTAATTTTGCTAGGATTTAGTTTGCATCTGCAATTTTATAAACACTCACCTGGGAACAACAGAGTCACTAAGAGTGAGTTGGGTACAATATACATTTTCTTAAATAACTAACTCCTACTGAAGTTCTACTTTGGATCATCTTTACCTCAGAAATGTGATAGGCCTCTTTTCTTCTGGATTTCCAGAAAGCATTGAAGAGTTGACTGACCCCACAACAATAGTGGCATAAACCCAGCAAAGTTATTTGCTAGATGTGAGGAACATGGGTTATTTGAGCAGGGGGGGAGGACCAGTAGATTTATTATGATTTTACACTTTGTATTATTATTATTTTTACTATTTTTCTA
>JANHFT010003490.1:18715-35964 GCA_032467955.1 Pseudoxenodon macrops
GTTGGGTTGCAGAACCAAACCAGACAGTTATGGAGGTGCAGATGACAGACTCAATAATTCCTCTGTAGAACTGTATTAGCAGCTCCTTGGGCAGTTTGAGCTTCCTGAGTTGGCTTTTTTGCCTGCTGCCATACATTGTTGGTTCACATTTAGGTGATTGTCCACTAGGACTCCAAGATCCCTTGGCATTAAGCCAAGTTTCCCCTGGCCTATTCAATACCTATATAGTTTGTTTTTCTTACCGAAGTATCATTACTTACTGTTTGTTCAATGAGAAAAGAATATTAACAATTTTCATACTTGAAAGCAAATATATCTAGAGATGAGTATACAGACAAATTTGTCACAGTCTGAAAATCTGTCTTAAAAGAAGATTTGAAAGCAATGAAGAGAGATATTAAATAACTTAGATTCCTGCATTGTATTTGCTCTTTGAAAAAAGATCATAACCAATGGAAACTAAGCCAAAGCTATTACAACTGAACTTATATTTTCCCTTGTCAGCTTTTCCTTCCTGTCCCTTCAGTGTCTTTCCTTTATGTCATGTTTTTCTTCTAGGTGATCTAGCTGACATATAAATACAGTAGTTCTTTAAAATATACTTTAAAATATAGATATACTTTATTTCCTCAGAGTGTTTTTTAGATTTTATTCACTCAAGTAGCATTTCAGTACTTGATCACAGTATACTGAGAGATCTTCACACCTGAAAACTTTGGATTCCAAGAACATTTATTTATTTATTTAGCATATGGTAACAATGTTGAAAAGCATTTGGCATTACAAGTGCTTAGGAGACTGGTATCAAATTCTAATCAATCAATCTTTATTAAGGTCACAGACCAGAATAAAAATTAAACTTAGGGATACAATAAAACAGGACAGAACCCGACATAGTAGTAGTAATGTATTAGTAATGTCATCAATGGATCACCAGGATCTGCCTAATTTTACAGACAGTATAGTAAAGCCTAGCTACATTCAAAGAAATCTTACCGATCAGATAATAGTAGTTGTACATAAAAAGGATCAGAATTTCCAGGATATTTTGTCAGGTAAGGTGTTATAAAATGAGTCTTTGAGACCGTACGGAGGGTGCAATACTACAGGGTATGAGCTGTGATTTCAGTGGCCCCCTTGTCCATTGGGACACAGTCTCAACTCGTGGGATCTTTTAATATTGGCTCTCCAAAACTGCTGTGGGCAGAGCACTACAATAAGATAGGGTTAATTTAGAGACAATTTCCTGATTTGTGAAGGGAGGCTTGCCTGCTCAAGAAAACATTCTTGGGTAAAGCAGACAAATCCTGTTGGACTTCCTGATCCTTAATACAACCCAGTTGCAACCCATTGTTAGGAGCTGCTCCTTGGAGAGGCTGACATATTGGAGTTTTAATGAAATAGTCCTTATCTATGTTGATTTATAGTTACCCTCCCTAATAGAGGACTGGTAGGGAAGATATATACCCCTAGATATTTGGACTGAACTCTTTTGAGAAGAGTAAAAAAGAGGAATAAGGTTCTAGCTAGGCACCAAAGAGTACACAACCTGTGCTGATAAGCCATTTTCACAAAGTTAAAATACAAAACCTAAAAAAATGGGGGAGGGGACCGCAAAAAAATGAAGACATTAGAAAGTGCATTGAAAAGAAAAAAAACACGCATATTATCCCCCTAACTGAATACTGCTACAATATTGGTTCCTATCCCTTGTGAAACAGCCCCCCCCCAAATTTTAAACTAGTAAATCTATTTTCAAATTATTGACCTGTCTTCTATATAGTACAGTATATTAATGACAAAATACAGGAAGAAGAAGAAGAATAAAAATCCACACCGAAATATAATTTTATCATATTTTATTTATTTATATATTATTGTATTTTATTCCAATTTCATTTTAAATTGTATAGTATCCAATTTCATTTTAAATTGTATAGTATCCAATTCCATTTGAAATTGTTTTTATCAAATTTTAGTAATAATTTGTGTCTGGAACTCTGCACTTTGATATGGCCCAAGGGCTAATCAATAAAGTAAACTCAACTACTAAACTCAAGAACAAAAACAGGAAGAACAATAAGAAAAAAAGACAAGGCTAAGATTACAAAACCCTCTTAACCAACTGTTATAATCCACCCATAGAAAATTTGCCACAGCATTTTACCCATCCCAAATCATCCCAAGAATTAAAAGTAATTCATCCTGGATCAAATATCTGCATTTCTTTCTAAATGCTATCTCTTATTAATTGTTATCTAATCAAATATAATAAATTCAGGCTCCAGAGTATGTCTATCTTCCCAACAAAGTCCATACAGAAGTGACTTCCAGTTAAGCGTAATAAATCCATTCTCCAATCTCAATCCTCAATAGGAAAGAAAAAATGTCACTTTCCCATTCAGTCAGATTCCTATTATTGTAAAGAAATAAACTTCAAAGAGACACAGAAGATTGGCTCACATTACTTCTGTGGCTATGAAGTCCATATCTCTTTGGTCTGCAACCTTCATCTCGGAGTCCTTTTGTGAACCTGACTTATCCAAAACTAAATGCCTCTCCATACTTTCCATGGGCATTATCATCTCATCTACCATGATGGGTAGAATAGCTGCAATAAAGATGAACTTACTGCTGGAGATACCTTTTTTTATTTCAAACAATACCAATAAAACTAGGGAAAAAATATTTTGAGGATTTGAATAAAATAATGTTGAAATTTATTTGGCAAGGGGGAAAAAAAGAGAATTAAACTGAAACTACTGAAAGAGTCAAAAGGGAAAGGAGGTTTTGGTCTGCCTGACTGGGAACTGTATTATCAAGCAGCTGTACTTATGTGGGTGAAAGAGTAGATAACTTTAAGGAATAGAAGGTTATTGTTATTGGAGGGTCATGACCTTCAATTAGGGTGGCATGCGTTTCTCTGGTACGGGAGAAAAACGGCACATTGATACTTCTAAAGGCATTATGTAAGAAACGCATTGTTATCAGTGTGGGACAAAATTAAACAACAAAGCTATAGGGAAATACCAGTCTGGCTCTCCACCTTAGAAGTATTGATACACCCAAATCTTATAAATATGGAAAATATTGTTTTTTATAAGGATATACTAAATGAGGGTGAATTGAAAACCAGATCAGAACTAAAAGATCAAGGGGTGGAACTAGAGTGGTGGTTGTACCTGCAGATACAATCGTGTTATGTGAAAGATGTGAAGACATGAGGGGTTTATAGAGAACTAACAGCATTGGCAAGATATTAGTGGGACTGATGAAAAATTGATAAGGATATTTATTAAATTTCAAAATGGAAGAAGAACAAGTTAAAGAGATGATGAGAGTATGGGCTAAAATTCCCCCAAAAAGATGGCTGTGCCCATGGAGAAACAGAACCGGCTCCGTGATGTCACCAGCAGCCTACTACCTACTCGGTAGAACCGGTCCAAACCGGTAGGAACCCACCTCTGGTGGAAATATTGGTGTGTCTTATACACCGAATACACAATTTTGGCCTCCTGAAGTCCCGTCCCTGCATTCCGTTTTTATGAAAAATGGGGCCATTTTTCGCAAAAAAGGGTTGTGCAGAGGGTTTGGGAGGCCTGCAAAGTATTTCTGTGGACTGGGGTAAGGCAAAAACGCCCCCATTTTTGTGAAAAATGGGCTGTTTTTCACCTGTTTTTGCAAAACAGGGTGCTCGTGGGGCTGGGGAGGACAATTTTTTTTTCTTATTTACCCCTTTGAAATCTTGGTGCGTCTTATACACCTTATAGTCAGACCTTATAGTCTGAAAAATACGGTAGAAATGGACAGACTAATACTAAAACTAAAAGATAAAGGAGATACAGAATACTATGCTACATGGAATAGATTCTATCAATGAGGTAGAAACATGAGGTAGAAGTTGGAATGCGAAAGAATCAGATTAGGTGGACATGGAACGAGATACTATGTATGTATTAGAATGTAGGTATTAGAATGATAGATAAGTTGACACATTAGAATATGATGGTCAAAAATAACTCTACAACACTAGCACTAGTATTTAAAATACTATATCTGTTATTTGTCTTTACCTTTGTTTCATGGCAAGTGGAACACCAGGACCCTTACACTGTATTCAATATATTTATGTGTAAGCAATAAAAAAAAATTTTTTTAATGTTTTAAAATTTTAACTAAAAGTTGCATGTTACCAAAAAGTCTTTTCTTAGATTTCAGTCTAGGTTGCTTGTCTCTAATCTGATACATTATTACTCTGTGAAACATGATCAGCGAACAAAGTACACTGAAGCAGAAGGAAACAAGAAAGATATTTTCTGGATATTTCGAACCAAGATTTAAAAAAAAATCAAAAGAAATAAACTCTAAATACAAAAATTATGTAGTGAGAGTCCGATAATAATGTAAATCAAACGAAAGCACTTCACCAAAAACACACCATGTTTCCTTATATTCAAAACAATATAAAGGGAAAGAAAAAGAAAAAAACAGCTAGAGCTTAGCAGGGGATTGAAACAAATCAGCATTCAACCAGTTGGTCAACTTTACACATGTACTCTGACAATAAAGGTTTGAATCGGGTGGGTTCCACTTACCTTTCCTACCAGTTCAAGGTTGCGCTGAAAGTATGTGTTTTGCACATGCGCACCCCGTCATTCCCAGGTTAAAACCATCTGCACATGCGCAGGAGGCTTTGCACATGCGCAGAGGGTTATTTTTGAATAAATTTCACTCCATTGGACAGATTTCAAGCCGGAGGACTGGTTCGGGGGGGGTGTCCAGCCAGCTGTCGCTACCGGTTTGGCGAGCAGAGGGAAATTCCCGCTACTAGTTCTAGTGAGCGAGTCTGAACCAGCAGGAACCCACCACTGGTTTGAATTGAATTTGAATTGAATTTGAAAGACAAAAAGAGTAAAGCAATAAATTAAAAAAGTTAAAGTTAAAACCTGGGCTTGCTTAGAAAATGAAATGCTGACAGGAAGATGGATTTGCCCAGTGACTCTCTGACCACTCTGCACTTGGTGAAACTATGGAAAATCATACCCAAATAATTGAAGATTTTAACTTGTTCAGTATTTCAGCCATTTATCCTCCAGGCATGCTGTTTAGATCTCTCTGCAAAAATCAGGATTTGGGTTTTGGTGTGATTGATTTTGAAAACTTCCTCTGAACAATAGCCAGTCAAGGCATTCAGGGTTCATTTGAGTCCAATTTATTGTGACAGAAGTAGTATGCAGTCTGCATATAGCAGGGTGGCAATATGCCTGTTTGCTAATTTTGGAAGGTAGTATTCTAATTGTTTCATTTTAGCCACAAGTGAGTTTATATATAAATTAAACAGTGAAGCAGCTAGAATACATTCCTTTGGATGTTTGAATCTTCTTGATATGTGGCCTTGTATATTGCAGCAGACTTTGACTCTAGGATTCTTATATAGTTTATGCATGAGCAAAAGTTTGATCTGGGAATTAGATCAAACACAGACCTGAAATCAACAAATGTACAGTGCAGAGCCTGCTTTAGATGTATATTTTTCAGTAGGATATATATCTTTCGGCCAAGACATGTCCATAGATAAGAGTATCCACACCTGAACCTGCCTGCTCATCATTTAATATATGCTCTGAATCAATCCAATCAACTAGTTTATTAGGTTGCTTATTATGCTTAACAGGCTATTCAGCTGTAATTTGCAGGCAAGTGTCATGTGCATATCATTTGGGCACAATATTACCTCAGCCCCAGTCCTCAGGAATCTGTGCAGTGTGATCAAGAGAAACAAGAACGGGGTCCTCCAATCTATATTGTTTCATAATATTTCAACTCTTGACTGGCATACAATAAATCAAAATAATTATTCAAAGATGAAGCAGTACAGAAGGTTTGTCATACCATTACTCTTGAGGGCTCCAGGTTAGCTTAACGATTGGTAGAAAAACAACATTTTGAAACCTTTTATTTTTTAACAAAATCAGGGAAGAAGCAGACATTTATCAGGATGTATGTTGTTTTAGAAGCAGGAGCACTGATAGAGAAGGCATACTTCCCATTAGATGGCTTTGTTATAATGAAAGTACCTGGAGCATGCAAACTCTGTCAGATTGAACAGGATGGGCAGATGCTATGGAAGATAAACAAATTGCCATAAATAGCCAGGCCTTGTGATAACTAGTATCTTGAATTGTACCTGAAAGCCTAGATGTTAGATGGGCACACCGAGCCATGCTGTGTTCTGAACCACCTGCAGCTTCTGAGTGGTCTCCAAGGGCAGTCTTATGTAAAGCACATTACAATAGGCCACATATAAGGTATTCGAATCATCATCATCATCATCAGTTATCTGACTGTCCATAGAATCTCCTGATCCAGTAAATGGTACAATTCAGTAGCAGGTTTCTCTTTGTGGTGCTACCAGTTTGCGTGCACACCTGCGCATGCCCACACAGCGCTTCTGCACATGTGTAGAGCGTCTCGGCACAGGTGGGCGGAACCTCCCACCCCGGCGCTACTGGATCGCCGATTAGGAGAGATCTGGTAAAAATCCACCACTGGTACAATTAGCAAAATGGATAAATCTGTCCAGAGGCCGCCTTGCTTACAATTTACAACAGTGCAGGCCACAACCTACTTACTCCTTGAGCAGACAATTCTGCAGACGCTACTCAAGCATTGCTTATATGGTACGTCCTAGATACAAGGAAGTGATCTTCCAATCTTTTCTGCCATCCTCACCTCTCTGCAGAGTCTTCCTGTCTGAAACAGCAATACCTCCAAACTATACAACAATGCTATACAACAGGATGCTTTCAATTGTCCCTCTCTAGAAAGTGGTAAGGATAGGGAAAGGAAGTTGTGCTCTTTTCATACAACGCAGGCACTGCTTTGCCCGCTTTACCAGTGTCTCACTGTTGAGCCACCAAGCTAACCTGCTCATCAGCTGCACACCCAAAAATGTGATATAACAGTTGAATTGTGAATACAAGGCTACTAAATTAGAACAACAACCTCTAAATGCCAGCAAAATGACATTTGTTTGCTTCCATCTAGCAGTTGTCTCGATTTTTGCCTAGTAATCTAATAATCCTAGCTGAACTTGTTTTGGAAGTTTTGCCACACAAAAGTCAATTCCTAGTTTTCATAAAAGTCCAATTTAAATTTTTAAAAATCCAAGTTATCGTTTAGCTCTATAATGAAGCCAGAAAGAAACCCCAAAGACAGAACGGTGTCTATTGGGTAAATCCAAATATCCTATTTCCCATAAGCTTTCAACAAGGGCATAGAGGCCATATCCCTCTGACTCCACTTCCTTGCCCTGATATTAAGACTGGTCTGTATCTGTCATTTGTCTGAAATGTTACTCTTATCATGCAGCCGAGAGCAAGCTAGTTACCCAGCACTTGGGCCAAAGCTTATCTGTTATGGCATTTGCTATGGCATACGCATGAAAGAGGCTGCGGCAGTCGTCTTATCACAAAATAAGGAAAACTGTCTGCTATCTCTAGCAGGATGAAAGGACAGAATTTGGAGAGATAAGCAAAGTTCAATGCTGTTCCTGCTGCCAACGTAAGGTGGAATATATTTGCATAAAGACATTTCATGAAGAATTGTACCAAGCCTCGGACTTGGTAAAGAGAATTATTTTAAATAGATGGAAAGAAATCTACACTTCTGATTTTAAAGAATGGATGTATTCTAATTCAGCTTAAAACCATCTTCTGCAGTTCCTCTTTTTTTTCAATTGGACAAGCAGCATTGAAGTCCCAAGATCATCATAGTAAGGCAGAGAGATTTATAAGCTGCAGTTTTACTCTCTTTCTTAGTCATGGAAGTCTATTGGGCCAATGTGAGAAACTTGTCACTGCCTATTAACTTTGAAAAAAATATGAAAAAAGGAACAATTCAAGTAATCTTCCATCCCATCTTCCCCTCAAAAATTTACTGCATGTTGACATTTTCTGCCTTATGAGCTAAAATAATTTGCCTGAATTCAGTGTTGGTAAAGAGAGAGAGATCTATGGACTGGAATTTCTGATGTTTCTTATGACTCAAAACTCTACCATCTACAGGCGATCCAAGAGGAATCCAATTGCATGGTGTCAGGTATCTATCTAATATAAAACCATCAGATTGTACATCTTGATCCCTGGGTGACCAAGTGATGCTATTGATGTGCTGTCTAACTGCCTAAAGATAGGGTCTGAAAAGAAGGAAGGGTTGAGGCTCAAACCTAACAAGACTCAATAGTTTGGGGTTTATAGAACAGCTATGTTGGACATATATGCCATCTTTAATTGTGATGTGGTTGCACTTCCCGAGACAGAACTGTGATATAAGCTGAACTCACAGCTCTTGTAGAAAGAGCAAGCAGCAGCCATTTTCCTAGATCTATCTCATGTATTATTTTCTGGATCAGGAGAAATTGCTCACAGTTGATGCCTTAAGAGACCTGTCAATGTCCTTTGCATGGAGCTTCTGTTGAAGATCATTTTGTAAAATATAGCCATAAGACCAGTTATCTGTGCACCTCAATATACCCAGATGACACCTCTGCTCCATGTCCTATATCAGTGATGGCTAACCTTTTTGCCATCATGTGCCAAAAGTGTGTGTGTGTGGGTCATGCGCACACATACCGACACCCATAATGCAATGCTCTCCCTCCCTCATACTTGCACAACCACCACCCTCCACGCTGCCCCCCCCAGGTGCATGTGCACAGGCCTCACTGAACCCTCCTGGTAGGCCCATTGGGCCGTTTTTCACCCTCCCCAGGCTTCAGGAGGTCTGGGGAGGGTGAAAATGGCCTCCCCCACCCTCTGGAAGGGCAAAAATCAGCTGGCCAGTGCACCCATGCGCACTGGAGCTGACATAGGACAACGCCTCACATATCCTCAGATATGGCTCCATGTGCCACCTTGACATGCGTGCCATAGGTTCACCATCATGGTGCTATACTGTTTACTAGTTAGCATTTGGATGCAATTCAAGGTGTTAATTGTCATCTATAAAGCCTGGTTCTTTAATGAACAACATTCTCCTATTATCTCTGCCCATCCTATATAAGATCACAGGCACCGTATGCTTCAGGTCCCAGTGACTAAACAGTGTCATCTTGTGAAACACCAGAGTCATGTCCAGCCCCCTGGAATATCATCCCCACGCAGAGGTGGTTGATATAACTTCACCTTTGTTTTAAAAACCAAAAAAAGTAGCTTTTCAAAGAGGCCAGAGGTTAGGACAATTTCTGACTCAGACTAATGGATGCTTGGTAGCTGCTAAGTATTCTTCCCATAACATATTTGCTTTTATATTGTATTTTAATGAAGCTACAATGTCTTAAGTCTCCTGATTTAATGACCTGATAAACCCAATAAACAATCCAAATAAAAGGGGAAAGGTACTGCATTTGCTCTGGAGCACCACTGTGGAGGGTAGCTCTGAGGTTAAAGGACTGACAGAAGTATGTAGTTGTAGTACAACACGAACTATCTCTATCCTAGTGCATTGCAGGCAATTTGGGTATAATTCCCAGCTACTCCTGACAAATGTCCAAGATGGTCAGGCTAAACTAGGAGATGCAATAAGAGTGAGAATCCTACTTGTCTGCCTTCCTGCTTCTGTCGATGCATTTGGGACATAAAAGTCTTCTAAATGCATCAATAAGTCTGGGGAGTCTTGGGGAGTTGTTCTGCCTGTGTTCCTCTCCCACTCGTTATCAGCATGTCTTGCTGTGCATTTTCTCTGTATGCACCTACATGTCTGTCCCTGCCAGGAAAGGCCATCTAAGCAAGCTGAACACAATTCCCTATCTGCCCAGCTGATAACAAGGAAAAGGTTATCTCTGATTAGTGTGCATCTCCAAGTTCTCCTCCACCAAGAAAAGGTCTCTATCCCCTCCTGCTGCTAATTGGGGAGATAGCCGGAAAGATGCTCATGTCCACCTGGCGATATAAAAAGGACTCAGCTACACTGAGAGAAGCTGGCAAAAGGCAGTTGTGCTGGCGCAGGAAACCCAATTCCCATCTCTCAGCCATGCCCAAGTTCCTCCTGGCTCTGGTGCTTGGAGTGCTGCTCTCAGAGAAATGGCTGGTGAGTGAAGCCAGGACAGCCCCCTATGGTGTCAAGCTGTGCGGCCGGGAGTTCATCCGTGCTGTCATCTTCACGTGTGGAGGGTCTCGCTGGAGACGAGCAGGTGAGCAAAGGGGTTGTTGGCAAACTTGTGGTAGAGTCTACTTAAGGTAGAGCAGTCTCTCCCTGTGATGTGATATCACAAAGGCTGCTCTACCATATGTGATATTCTCCAAACAGAATAGGACTATGATTTCAATTATGCAGGAGTATTTTAGCTGGGAATTACAGTTCCTAAAATTCCCAGCTATCATAGTCCTGCATAATGGGGATTTTGAGTTATCACTTTCCAACACCCAGATACCTTTCAGGACATGGGTGCTTTACCGAGGCTTAATCTTTATTTGAAAATTTGTACTTATTTTTTTTTGAAAGACAAAAAATCAAATAAATCACCACTTCATAAGATCTAAATATTAGACAAGATTGATCAACTATTTCATCTAATAAATATCATCTTGCCAGACTTTAAGGAGATTTCCAATATATGATACAAACTGGCCAGTCTTTTTATTGATGTGTAACGAAAAGGTAATGTTAAGTTTGAGGAAGAGTGAGAAAGACAGTTGTTCTCTAAGTTTCGGTTCCCAGCATGTAGGAAGCTAGATGTTAAAAAATACAAAAAGAAAGCCACAAATTGTATAGCAATAGCACTTAGACTTATACACTGCCCCATAGTGCTTTACAGCACCCTCTGGGCAGTTTACAATGTCAGCATATTGCCCCCAACAATTTGGATCCTCATTTTACCAACCTTGGAAGGATGGAAGAATGAGTCAACTTCGAACCCATCAGGATCAAACCCAAGCTGTGGACTGAATTTGCCTGCAAGACTGCATTCCCACATCTACTGAAATTGCAGGGCTCAGCAGACTCAAAAGGCCAATCTACAAGCCTCACACTGGGGAAACCACTGTCATGTGCAAGGTATCTACCATGCCAGGTAAATATTTGAGAACTGTAAGAAGAAAACCATGAAGGGAAGAGCAGCTTTTTATTCACAAATTGCTGCTTTTAAAAGGAATTATAAAAAGATGGAAAGAATGCTCTGACCATGGTGGAATTGGGAGGAGGTGGCAATTGGACAGGCCTGAGAAATAATCAAAATTATGTTATTGTTGTTGTTGTTATAAGCATGGCTCAAGATTGCTGTGTGGTTCACTACTGTGCCATACATTTGAAGCTGTCCTTGCATTGCTTCCTGTGTGAGTTTGTATGTCACTGGTTAGTGGAAACTTGCAAGAGCATATAATGCCTGTGAGTTACAGAACAGGAAAAGACTAAGAAGCTGCTGCACCAAGGCAGGGCCATGCAATTTCTAGCCATTTGCTCCATTACCTTTGGCTCAGCTTCTTTGATTCATAGCCCTTAGGATATTTCCAACAAAGGGTACGGTAGTTGTGAGAAGACACATTCAGGGATGCTGCCCTGCCATTCACCAACAAACGTAATGAACTTTCATTACTCAGTTTGTGCAAGTTGGGTTAAATTCCTATTACCCTGATCTTACTGACTATACCTTGCTACATGAGATTTGTCACCCATACCCTCACAAGAATGATAGATTGGATTTAAAAGTAGGTATAATCTGTCCAGTTGGGATCATATAAAAATACAGGAAGGCACTTTATTGTATTAGGTTTTTCCTAATGGACAACTTACTAATGGACAACGCAATACTTGGCTGGTAGAAGGCATTCCTGTAGAAAGCGGGAGTCTTTTCTGCTCTACCAAGAGATGCTGGAAATCAAATGTGGGACCTTTTGGGTGCAAAGCTTGGATACCGTTTGAGGAACACATCTCAACGCATATATGTCAAGAAAAATGCAGAAAGCAAGGCACATCATAGCAGCATCGCTTCTTCAGCTAGAGATACCATAATCCTTTCTTAAGCTTTAGCCCATTTCTTCTCACTCTTTCCTGACTCTCTATTCAAAACAGAAGCTGTTACTCTGAAAGCGATTGGGGTTGGAGGAAGAGGATATAATTACAAAGCTGTAGACAATGGACAGGTTACACATCCCTGTCTGGGAAACTAAATTGCGAGCATTTCCTTCTAATGTCACACACACACACACCTTTCAATATGCTTTTGGTTGCCCAAACAGATCCGATGGCAATTATGGTAAATTGGCACATAGTATTTTCCCACCAATGTTCTGAGGCCCAATCCTGCAGTTTATACTAACCAATGATCATCTTCACTTCCATTGACTTTGATATGTAGAAATTCTGCTATCCAACCATTGCTCACCTTCTTCCCTTCTTCAAAAAAGATTCTCGAAATACTGAGACTCAAGCTCTGTTTGAAAAAGGTAAAGCTGAATGGTTACATCTGAGTATCTGCTAATCTTAGAATTTGCTCAGCCTTCTGCTTCAGGGTTATTTCAGATATTTTGTTTATTTACAAAACATTGATATTACCAATGAAGTTAATAACAATTCACCAAGACAGCCTACAGAGCATTTGTTTTCCAAAAGTGCTATGAAAAATGTAAGTTTTGCTATTTCTGTAGAGGATGTTAAATGTGGGAGTTGCCTAAATACTTATTCAGCTTCATCTAATGCTTATTACTTTACGATATTCTGATTCAATTGACTTCCCAGCACAGAGTCCACTTACTGAGCCCAATATGTTGCCTACGATCTCCCTACTTTGCAGTGTTACCTTCTCATTGTAGGAAATCTCAGTGCTCTCCTTGGGGGAGATCCCGCAGAAGCATTTGATGCAACATCATTATCCAATGAATGGAATCCAGCGCATTCCTCCCAACAGGATCCCTCTGACAATTATGGGAGCTGGCAAGGTCGGCAGAGCTATGCCCTCTCCGAAGAGCCCTGGCCTTTGGATCGCGGAGCCCGAGATGTTACGGAAAGCCTGAGCAATGCCTGTTGCAAGTGGGGCTGCAGCAAGCGCGAGATCAGTTCCTTATGTTAGGTAGCCGTTTTCATTTACCGCACATGTTCCTTGGTTAAAAAATATAAAACAAAACAAGGAAATATACTATAGAATTTGTGAGCTTGAAGATTTATTAACCACCACGCACGCAAATGCAACACAAGTTCCTCCATGAAACATCCATGCCTTCCATCAAAGTAGACACCGATTGTCAAAGAGTCTTATGGATCCCACTTACATGGTTATACTTACTTATAAAGTGCTCTGCAGGTCTCACATGAAAGCCTTGTTAACACTATTTCCATGAATTGTAATTTCATCAATGAGCCTCAGTCACAACCAGAATGGACAGTTACACTCCCTAGTCTCCTGTTCCACTCAGTTGAAATTAGTAGAGCTGGGTCTCCTGGATTGGCTGGGCACCAAGGAAGGTTCGGGGCAAAAGCAGAGAACGTCTCTGAGTGTTGGTGAGGGTCACAAATGTTCTCTCACATTTGATAATTTACAAATAAACTCATGCTGAGATGGGCAGCAAACAAATTCAATAATCAATCCATTTTTATTATGGTCACAGGCCAGCATTAAATTTAATAAATAAATAAATTCTTGGGTTGGTATTTGAGTTGGTCTCACAACCAACAGCTTCCAGGGTGGTGGTGCTTCCATGGTTATTCATTTGATCTCTTAGAGAGGAACTAAGTCTGAGATTCAAGTGACCATAAAACAAAGCTGAAAAGGAAAAAAAGAAAAGAAATGAAACAAATTAATGAGATGCACTATGTTGACTCAGAACAGTTTGGTTTAATGGGGACACTCAACATAGATTTGTTTTATTTTGATGGCATCAGTAATTCTCAAAGTATAAACACCACAAGATATTTGCACAATATTTCCAAGCAGCTGGACAAGTTTATCTTCCTGCAAACATCCTAAAACAATGTTGAGAAGAGCTGGAAAAGTTTAGGGGAAACTCAGTGACATTTCTCAGAGTGGTTGTGTGCAATTTTACCTGGAACAATCTGCCATAATACCAAACTTTGAGAAAATGTAAACCATATTAATATCGTATTTCCTTCTGCAACTGAGCTAAAAAAGGAAGACCGACTGGTGGGATATACTGAATTGTATATGCCAGTTTTCCCACTAAGCTACATATGTGAGACTACAACTCATGCTATTCTTGGCCAGAATTAAGAGAGTGGTGGTCCGATAGATCAAAAGGATGCACATATTGTGGGAAGGAAATGGCCAATTATTAGAGAGAGCTTCAGATTCCCCTTGTATAATTTTTTTGTGCATTTGTGGAACTCCAGAGGGGCACAAACCTGCAATCTATTTGCATTCTGCAGATGAAAAAAAAAAGTATCTATTACTGATTTTCAGCAGTTGCAAAACAACAGTAAATGTAATATATACCTAGGTATCTAAGTGTAGGTATCCTTCTTGTCCCAAACACATTTCCATTCCTAATTTTTGCCTTACACTCCAGGCCCTACTGTGTTTTGACAGTCATCTATTATACACGTGTGATACAACAATCTGATATTAAATATACTCAATAAACTTATAAATTTATATTGTTTATATCTGCAAGACCTCACATTCTGTACATAGCAATTCCTCCTCCATTTTGCCCCTAACTTTAATATTTAAATTTCACAATCCCCTGCAAAACAAAAGCCTCCTAGTCATAGGCTCACCAAGCCTTTTCACTTACCATAATTCAGTGTTAACAGATGGTATAAAATAATAGGATCAATGGGCTCCCAAGTGGAAGTATATTCTGTTTTGCTTGGGTTGTTTTCTTCGGCATTTTTTTTAAAGCTCAGGGATTTCTTGGTGGTTTTCTCCCAAAGTTATTTAACACAAAAAGGTTTTGAGAACAGCCAGGCTTAGAAACTGCCTCTATGCTGAGTAAAGACATTTTGCTCAGCGTAGAGGCAAGCACCCACACTGATTCCCTGGCATACATATTAAGTGCAAATATTGCACTGTAAATATTGGCTATTTACAGTGTTCACTGTCATAAAATGTAATCATGGCCACAAACAGCCAGTTCAAAAACTATCAAACCAATGCCAATGCTAGTCAAACCTTATTACCTTCTTTGATAAAGTGATTAAATTAGTGGTTCATGGAAATGCAGTGAATAATAGTATACTTGGACTTCAGTAAGGCATTTGACAAAATAAATCACAGCCTACTTCTTGGTAAGATAGAACAATGTGGGACAGACAGTACCACTACCAGATGGATTCACAATTAGCTGACCAACCACACTCAGTGTGTAGTCTTCAATCTATGTGGAGGGAAGCATGTAGTGAGGTACCTCAAGGTTCTGTCTTAGGCCCAGTACTCTTCAACATCATAAATGATCTAGATGAAGGGGATAGAAGGGAAACTAATCAAATTTACAGATGACACCAAGATGGGGGGAATTGTTAACATTTAGCAAGATAGATTCAAGATTCAGAAGAATCTTGACAAACTTGAGCATTGGGCCCTGTCCAATGCAATGCAGTTCAGTAGTGAGAAAAGTCCTGCACTTAGGCAGAAAAAACCAATGCAGAGTTGTAGAATAGGCGCTACCTACCTCAACAGGAGTAACTGGATCTAAGGTAGGTGTCCTGGTGGACCACCACTTAAGTATGAGCCAGCAGTGTGCTACAGCTGCCAAAAAGGCCAATAAGATCTAGGCTGCATCCACAGAAGCATCAAGATCTTGAGAAGCAATAGTACTTCTTTATGCTGCACCAGTGAGGCCACATTTGGAATATTGTGGTCACCATGATACAGAAAAGATGCTGAGACCCTAGAAAGAGTGCAGAGAAGAGCAAGAGAGATGACAAGGGTTCTGGAGGCCAAATCATATGATAAACAGTTAAGGGAATTAGGTATAACAAAGAGAGAAGGCTTAGGCGAGATATAATTGTCTTCCAGTACTTGAGGGGCTGAGTGTCACAGAGAAGACGGGGTTGATTTTTTTCTCCAGAATAGGACAAGAAGCAATAGGGAGATCCAACCTACAACTTTGAAGGAATTTCCTGGCAGAATAATTACCGGTAATCAATGGCAGAGCTTCTTCCTGGAGTTGTGGGGGCTCCATCACTGGAAGTTTTCAAGAAGAGATTGGAAAAATCATTTGTTCAGGATGGTATTAGGTCTCCTGCCCTGGGCAGGGCGTTGCGACCAGAATACTTCCAAGGTTCGTTCCAACCTTATGAGTCTATGATTCAGTTCACGGATACCAAACTTTGTAGGTGGGAAAGGCTAGAGAGCTAACAACTAAAGCTAACAGATAACCAGTTGTCCTTCCAATGACATTTTTTTCCAGTTAAAAATGGGAGACCCAGTTCATTCTTGCAATGGAGAAAAATAAGCAGGGACACTAACTCATGCACATATGCAGCAAATACATTCCTATGCAAGATCCTTATTGATATATCCAAATATGGGAAGGAATTGATTTAATTGCAGCTAATGGGCATAAATATATCCCCCACCCCTATTGGGTTATCAAGACCAGAGCACTGAACCCGGCAAACACAGGGCAGGCCGTTTATTTCTTACACGACCTCATGCCTCCAAAGAGGGAAATTATGGCAATTGATAAAGGGGAGAGGAAGAGCAAGGACCGGCAAACGGCGCAGGCGCCGCTGGTGAAAGGAGCGCAAGCCAATGAGCGCCGCGCGGGAGGCCACGGCGAGCCGCGGAGGCCACGCCCTCTCAAGGGTTCCTTGTCTGGAGAAAGGGGGAGCCGCTAGGTGGCGCTGGCGCCGCGTTCTGGTTTTGTGATTGAGTTTTCTTTTTTAAATTTTCATTAAAGCTTTAAATCTCAGTGCCTCTGAGCAAGTACAGAGGGCAAAGTACAAAAAGGCAAAGTATTGTATTGTAAGCGGACCAGAGTCTCTTTGGATAGTGATTGACAATTATTAGCACATACATTTAATCAATCAATCAATCAATTGGAATACTTGGAATACTGCATTGTTTTGGTTGCCAAGATGTAAAAAAAGATGTGGAGACTCTAGAAAGAGTGCAGCAAAGAGGATTAGGGGACTGGAGGCTGCAACATATGATGAGCGGTTGCAGGAACTGGGTATGTTTAGTCTAGTGAAAAGAAGGACCAGGGGAGACATGATAACAGTGTTCCAATTGTCGGAAGAAATATCCATCTGTGTTCAGCTCCAAGTGGGGGAAAAGACACTGGAAACATGGTGGC
>JANHFT010003490.1:36064-58066 GCA_032467955.1 Pseudoxenodon macrops
TTTCAAATTCAAAACATAGGTATATATTTAGGTATATATTTATACATAGGTGCACAAAATGAACAAAACCATTAAAGGAATCATATGAGTCGGGTGTGTGTCTTGACCTCCGCCGAACCCACGAGACTGACTCACCGAACCCCTGGGGTTCAATCGAACCCAGGTTAAGGACCACTGGTATAGTGTATAGTAGTGTATGCGATCTCCGGCCTGGATGTTGATTTTTCTAGCTGGAAGGCATTTATAGAAATTAGCAATTAGCAGGCAGCATTGGAGGCAGATGAACGGAGGGTTGTGGCGCTGCCTCAGGATATCCGTAGAGGCTGCTTCGATGTACCTCAGAGGCAACCGGGAAGCTCGCGCTACGCGATCTTTCAGAAGAAAGTAAATCCGCAGTTGTCTCATCCGCCAATTGTCTGGCTTGCCTGGCTGCTAGGAGAGAGCCTCAGTCAGCTTGGTGTGAACTGTTCTGGAAAAGTCCACATCCCATCCCCAAACAGATTCCCGGCACTCTTTTTCCCGTTCTTTCTTTTATTACCATTGTAAGTTACCGTGTGATTTTAAGCATTTCATTAGGAATACATCCTATCAACCGGTTTCTCAAATCCAGATCTAGATTATGTTCCCATCCTATGACATTCAGGAAACTACTGAAGACCTCCCAGGATGTGGGGCAGATTGATGGGTTGAGCCCCTTTTGAATGGTGGTTTTGTTAATGTCTCTGGGCAGCTTCTGAACTCTCTTCATTACTTTTTCAGTGTAATTGCCCTGAGTGATTAGAAGTTGGGAAATCTCTAAATTGATTAAATAAATAAAATATTTTATCTGCATCCTAGTAATGTTGCAAAAACTCTATAAAGCGCTTCATGCAACATGCTTAAATTATAAATCAGTTTAAAAATGACTGGTTTATATAATATGGTGAAAAGAACTACAGCTTAACATTATTTGAATAAGGCAGATACTATAGCATCTGAACATAACCACAGTCAGAGAAATGACCTAGGAAAACTTCATGTATCTACTCCATGTGTCACTAACTAATGCACAGCTGCTTTCCCTATATTTTGCTGAATAATCCACAGTGTGTTGGGTTAATACTTCACATTATTAGCTTTACTTATTTGCTTACCCGACTCATATGATTCAACAGCAGAAGTCACACTGATTTGTAGTAAATATTTACTTAGTTGGATTCACAAACTCTGCTATTAAGATTTGTAAACCAATCTAATGTATAAACTTAGTCTATTGTAGTTTATTCAAATGGCTGTAGAATGGATAAAATGGTTTCCCAACCCTTCCCAACTTACCTTCCCAACCTTTACTCAACCCTCAAACTCTTTGAGTTTGAAAATGTTTTATTTTCTGCTGTTAATTTAATAACTTCAAGACAATAATTTTCTTTTAATGTTACAGAGGCTGAGCATTTCTCCAGGTGCTCCTCCATCATATTACTAATTGAGCTGGCATCATGAGAAGCAGATGGAGTGTTGCAGGGTTGCTACTTCTAGCCTTCAAGATCTCGGGGCTGAAAAAAGGTAAAGGGGAAATATAATTGCTTTGCTTCAATAGCTGTGTTTCCAAGAAACCTCATGCATGCTCTTGAAGAAAGACAATATGCTTGGCTGTTAACTACAGTTAATTAACATGTGTGCTGAACCAATTTGTGTGCCTCTTTTTTAAATGAGGGTTTAAGCCATACCCCAATTTGGATCTCTTTCACTTAGGTGCCATGTCTCAGATTTGTTGTAAATTGTAGATCCAATTTAAAGGGATCTGAGACTGCAGCCATTTAGGGCTCCAATGGTAAGAAAATTCAGTTACTTGCTATTAGGGATCTTGATGGATTTGTGGAGCTCTATCTTTAGTTCTCTGTCTGCTAAGGAGAGGCAAGCAGGCCAGACATGTTTGCATAACTTCAAGGCAACAAGAAGGAGGAGGAGGCCTGTCAAATGTGTGTAGACCTGCACTTAGTGGTGGCTGCTGCTGTCACCTTCTTGCCCTTTTTGCTCTGTAAAACCCACACAGGAAATCTTTCAAGAGCCCAGAACAGGCCTTCAAAGTAGAATAAGTGAAGCAGGCGAAACATTTTCAACACATTGACCTTTATCTTACTTTCTCATTGAGTGATGGCAAAACTATATTGGGGGTTCATGTTTGGAATAGCTGGGAAATATAACCTGGGGAATAAAGAATTACATCTTAGGGTTGAAAGTCTGGGAAAGGAAATTTGGTCTGTTGATAATTTGAAAAAAGCAGAGAAGGCAGGGATTAGCAAAGTATATGTTCTAAATGTATTCATCCAATTTCAGTTTGCTCTAAACTTGTTCTAAATGTTCTTCAATTGAACACATTATTTTTCATTCTCAATAATACCCTGAAAGGGATTGAACAATAATGGGCAACCTTGGCCTCTGGAGGCCTCCCTTCTACTAACAACTAAAAATTGGTAGCAAAAATTCATAATTTTTCAGAATTTGAAGGTAGACAACACATTTGCATTATATTTAGTGTTATGCAAACGCTAAATAGGCTTAACGCTATTCTTAAAAGGAGGGAATACAAATTCTGGTCCCATCCTTTGTGATGTGCTTCAGCAATTCCCATCCTGATAGTAAACATGGCATATATAGCCTTGAACATTTATACCTTGACATCTTCCTGTGATGGTAGTTTATAAGGGTGCAGGTGATGAGCTGCTTCTACTGTTTGTTACCATAATCAATCCCATTTACAGTTCTTGACTGTGTAATTCCTTCATCTATTTTGAATGACCATAATCATAATCCTAGTACTTGGATGACAAATAACACACATGAACATTCGATAAGTTTAAAAATGGATGTTTCTATGTAACAAAACGGATAAAAGATAACGAACGGGACTCTCAGCAATTTGGGGCCATTTAGGTGTGTTGTTCATTTGCAAGATCCCATCAGATGCAAATGCAACTCAATTGTGTTTAGAACATTCAATCCGTATAGATTCATTATCTTTGGATCACTCTATATGGTAGATGTATGCAGCATAGGCCTGCACACTTTTGCTACAGCAGTAGAAACTTATCAGGTGAGAGTAGGTCTTAATTCAACCAGATCTTCAGCTTTCTCAGCTGTGTGCACAATTTCTTTCCTGGGGTAGCCCAAAACTGCCAACTTGTTCTAACAGTAGGTCTACTTAGCCACTTATTCTCAAAGGAGAATAGGGAGGGCACTTGTTCCTCCTATGTTTTTCATTATAGGCATGCTGGATTCTCTTTTTTTTTTTTTATGGCTTTGATTATAAATAGTGCTATAACTAAATAGTGAACGGTTTTATTTTCTGCTGTCGGAGTGTCTCTAGGGGGATTCCTGGAGACATCCTTCCATTGGCCCTCAGTTGCTAGTGGCTAATTGGTAAAATGACTTTCAGGGCAGGCAGCTGTTGAAGCAGTAGTAGGTCAGGATTGAACTCAACAGTTTTTCCAACTTATTGCATCCTCTTCTGGGCTCTCTTCTCCCAAGTCTTTCTTCTAGCTATGTTAGCATTGCAAGATACTCTCTGGGGATTTTTCAAGTTGCAGTCCTAATACAAAGATCAGAGTTAGGGAAAATTTGGCTAGGAGGATCCTGAAAATTATAGTTTTGATATCTTAAGACAGTAACTATATTCACACTATGCAATATGCTCATCTCAGTTAACTTGAATTAAGGTTTTCCCATGGTGCTAGGCAACATGTTCCCATATTCATCTGTGGGACATTAATTTGTTCAGACTAATATCTGTACTTTGCCAGTCAGTTGCATGGAAAGCGGATCGTGTCAATGAACAACGCTAGAGCAGGTTGTCCTCGGACTTACACAAAATACATAGTCATGCCCAATTTACTATCTTCTTTTGCCATAGTTAAGTGAATCACTGCAGGTATTTAAGTGATTCACACCATTGTTAAATGAATCCAGCTTCCCTCATTGACTTGGCTTGTCAGAAGCCAACTGGAAAGGTCACCAATACAGTAATGATCATATGATCCTGGGATACTGCAACCATCATAAGTACACGATGGTTGCCAAACGCTCAAATTTTGGTCATGTCACCATGGGGATGCTGTGACAGTCATGTGATAAATGGTCATAAGTCACTTTTTTCAGTGCCTCTGTAATTTTGAATGGTCATTAAATGAACTGTTGTAAGTTAAGGATTAACTTTTCTGCCATCAGGACAAATCTAGTTCTTGAATAACCACCATCTCAAGGTTTGGTTTTGTAATTTGGGGCTGACAATTTGTACATATCTTGCAAAATTGTTTTAATGAAAAAATAATATAATATAAAAACGTGTAACTTCCATGCAGCTACAATCCCTTCCTATGAAATCTGTCTTCAACGGCTATAATTTGGAATGCTGATTTGTCATTTTTGCTCTGTTTACAGGTGATCCAGATGCCACTATGGGCCTACAGTGTTTCCAACCATTTCTCAGCAATTTTGTGAACTGCAGCTGGTTGACCTGGGAAACTCAAAATGCTACCACCACCTATGTCCTTCACTATCAGAGCATAAAACTGGGCAAAGTGCTGCCGTTAGTGAGCCTTTATATTGATTTATAGTACAAATACCCAAATTAATAAGCCATTGTCTTTTTCAACCAGAACCTCCTGTGTTGGCCAGTGTAATCTATTGGCTAAATGACTTTATTTAGGAAGTGTAGGGAATTGCAGAGAGAAAAGGAATAACCTATTAGGATTTTATAGTTTTATGAATGAAGGTTTTGGTCTAGATGGGCTAGAATCTAGACCATGGGCTAGATCTTTGGAGAAGTGTGGGATATTAAGAAAAAATAATAATGCAAGAATTATCTTTGTCAGTTGATCTGAGTGGACTGGGAGCTCTGAACAGAGATTTTTAGAAGGGCATATAGGAGCTACCTTCATAAACAGCAAGTGTCAGAAGTCTTTTCATTAAAGCCAAGACACACTGGAGAATGTAAGAACCCTGAATACGAAATTTAAATCATTTGTAGATATTTAGTGCACAGAAAAAAGGAAGAATTCTTTCTAAATCATACTGTGCTTTAAAAGCTTGTATTTAATATTTAGCTGGCTTAGGCTTTTCTTTCTTTAAAAATTAAAAGTTCCATGTAGAATCATTTCTATAACTACTGACAACAGGCAAAATCTGCAGTTTTGCAATGATTAAAAGGCAGAGACGTTTGGAAGTCAAGAGGAATAATTTACAAAGGGCTTAGAGGGGACTAGACAAACAGTTCTGTGGGTATCTATTTGGTGTTTATTATTATAATAAAATGCTTCTGTGCCTTTTATTTACAAGTCTTGAAATACGCCTGCTTGGGCAGGATAGCTGGATGGATAAGGAATAGCAAATGTTTAGTTTCCATTTATATAAACTACTGTTAGATATATCTGTGTGTCCTTATTTTTCTGAAGATATCTTAGCAATGTGCATTCCGTGGTAGCCCAGATGGGGCAGAACTGGCTGATTATTGAACGAAGAAACCTGACACATGGAGACAAGTACAGTGTCTGGATGGAAGTTCAGAGTGCAGATGGGATTGCTCTCTCCAAGAAATTAAACTTCAACCTGGATGAAATAGGTTAGAGAAACTAAATTAGAGAGCCGGAATGATTTGAGAATTAATCCGGGCAAACAATTTTTGCTTCAAAAAAGTCCTTTGCTTTTCTTGCCTATTTGTGCAGGCCAAGTGTTGGCCCCCTTTGGCTATTGCCATTCTTCTCATCAGTATTGACACTGATGCTCATGCTTATCTCTGCAGTCAACCAGTTGGGTCTATAGGCTAACATTTTAAATGGTTTACCTTCTGAGGAATTGCATGGGGCTTTTCAGATAGTAGACCTCTGTTTGACTGTGGAAGCTCAAGACCGGAAGCTCAAGACCGGGTCCCAACCATAAGAAAGATTGGATTTACAATGAGGACAGATACCTTAGTCTACAGATATCTTGACTAAGTTCACACATTTTGAAAAGCTATGACTTGGCTTGCTTGTGAGTTTAGAATAATGTGAAAACCCAGTCAGTTGCAGCCTTTTCAATAAACCATTGACATAATGAGAGAGCCATGCCTCTCTTATGCATTGTGCTAAACCAAGGTTTTGGTTTGTTGAATGTGCCAAAAGAGCCCTACAGACATCACTAATCCACCATCCATAGTTTCACACACTGCTCAATGAAAAATAAACCAACCATATTTTGGTTTAGTGCAAAGTGTGGGTAGATCAATGCTTTTATCGCTAGGTATGGCAGTCAGGAGTAAAGCTGAGCGATACGGCATATGATTAAGCTCTTCCCTCACTTTTCAGTGAAGCCCTGTCCTCCTGAACTGGATTATGTGGAACTGGATTCCTCTGAAGTCACAGTGACATGGAAGAACCCTCAGTGGTCTAAATTGAATAGTGAGCAACCTCTCACTTATGCTATTCGATACAAGGCATCCACAGACCATGAATGGACCTATGTAAGTCTGTCTTGCATTTGTGACCGGTTTTGTGTATGTATTGCTTTTCTTTCCCATTATATCAATTATGACTTCCTATTGAATGTCCCTTCCATTGAACTATAGCTGGCTTTGACTAGGATTTCCCCTTCAACCAACTGAAGGCAGTTTCCTGGAGGCCAGTCCCAAATTCTTGCTCTAGCTATTATATATTCATTTATGTCCCAGTAGTAACGCTCTCCTGTTCTCACTATGTAATATTAGACTTGCTGCAATTCTGGTGGAAATTTAGATGGAGGGTTTTTGATATTTTTGTTTTGACTTGGACCACTTTGGGTGACCTTGCAGAATAGATGGATAGAATGTTAACATAATGACAATGTGAGTATGTTCCATTCCCAGTTGCAGGAGACCCATCTAGACCAAGAGAACTATGAATTCTGTGACCTGAAACCATTCACCTGCTATGAGGTGCAGGTACGGTGCATCCCAGAAAATAAAAAAGTCCTTTGGAGTGAATGGAGTTCTTCCAAACCCTTCTGTACCTGTGAGGCTGGTAGGTACAGCTGTGGACGAAGCAAAAATCCATGCAATCAAAATAGATGCAGTGGCACCTCAGCAGAAATCTGGTTGCTGTATACTTTTTCAAACACTTGTTTGTTGCATTCACACAATGCACTTTGAGACAAGTAAATATACAACTAAAAGATATAATTTTGAGATAAGTGCTATCTACTGCAGATTTCCAATTTTCTGTCGAGTCTGTTGGGTTGATATTCATTGCCTATGAACAGCCAGATATGCATTCTTATACATTGGGATTTCCCCCCCCCCCCATTTGTAACCATATTATGTACAGTGTTCTGTTTTCAGCTGTTTCTTATTTGTACTATTTGGGGGAAGACCTAATTGGTTGGCTAATCTTAATAAATACCTGGATCTTTTCTGATTCCTTTAGCTCCTTTGGGTCAAGTTGATGTGTGGCAAAAAGAGCATGTTTCTGACCGCCAGAATGAAAGCCAGTTGTTGCTGTGGAAGGTGAGCTGGATCCTGTTTCTTATCATATAGAATTTGTTCTCTGCACGGTTAAAGGGCGGGGCAGTTTTTTTAGAGCCAGATAAGAATTTGGGTAGAAGAATTTTGAAGCAAACTATGAATGATCCAAAGTGGTGAAAATGCAATAGTTTGAAGACACCGAATCTCTACAAGGATGACATCAGTGACTGGACTAAAGCCAAATTTGCCAAGGAAGAGAGATACAAGAATTTGGAAAATAAAAATGATTTTAAAATAAAAAGAAAGTCTATTTAGATCCGTGATGGCAAACCTATGGCACACGTGCCCGAAGTGACACCCGGAGCCATGTTGCTTGGCATGTGTGGCCCATTCCTCTTCTGGGTTTCCGGAGCGCATGCACGTGCGATGATCAGTGCCAGAAACTTGAAGAGTTGGTCTTCCATTTTCTGGTGTGAGGATGCATGCTGGCCATCTGATCGTCGCACATGTATGCACGCCAGTAACTGGAAGACTATCTGGCTGGCACGTATTTGCATGCTAGAAATAGGAAGTTCATTTTCTGGTGCGCAGATGCCCCCTGGACATCTCCTCTTCCGGGTTGCGACCCAGACACGTGTGCACCAAAAAGGTTCGTCATTACTGATTTAGGCACTTAATGTGTTCTTAAAAACTGATAGTTCGATATAGGTAGAATATATCTTTGCTGCAATTTGAAAGTTATTTAGACTTTCATACATGAAAAGAAATGCTTCAAATGCTTCAAATCTATTAACTATGAGGAACTGCCAAATAAGAGTGAGATAAACGTGCTTCGGATTAATTCTAATAAAACAGACAGAATGATGATTCAGTAACAAAAGCTTAGCAGTTATGGTTTTCAAAATACCCTTTCCATGGACTTGAATCTAATTTAGTCCAAAATGTGCATCCCAGGATACCAGATTACATTTGAGAAGTGCAAACCAAAAGTTAGTACTACTAATCCCAAATTGACTTGAACATTCTGTAAAATATATGGGGAAGAAATAACAGTAGTACAATCTTGTCCTGGAACATGTATGATAACTTCCATGTTATCAGACTTGCATTTCATCTGGAGCTGAATGTTTCTCAGGCCTGTGCCTGCTTTCAAATTCCCTGCAGTATAAAACTGGTCAACTTGGTTCTACTTTGAAAATATATATTTTTTCATTGTAATGGCCAATATGCCCATGAGCAGCTACTATCTTTTCTTCTTCCACTGGCAGTGAATTTAAAAAAAAATCCCTCAAACAGCATGCAGCCAAAATGAGTGCTGACAGTTATTTGTTAACTTTTAATTTTTGTACTGTTACGCCTCTTGTCAATGGTACAGACTCTTCTGTTGATCCAGTTTTGACTGGGATTGCTCATGAGCAGTACCTGTGGTGTGTCTGATTCAGGAGAAGCAGGGGGGCATAAGTGATTACGAATTGGGTTACCTCAGCCTTGTTTCCCTCCTCCCTCCCTCCCTCCCTCCTTTTTCTTCACTTTGCTGAGGAATTCTGCTTCCCTTCTCACAGGCACTGGATCCAGAAGCAGCCCAGGGAAAGATCCTTGATTATGAAGTTATCTTCCAAGACCACAACAAAACACTCCACATAATAAATTACAATTGCTGTCAGGCTTTGATCCCTATTGCTGCACAGTACGTCTCAATAGCAGCCCGCAACTCTGTTAAGAAAACGCTCTGGGCCAATCTCAGCTTGGAGAAAACAGGTGCACCTCCATATTACACTACGGGGTTGAACAAGTTCTTTCTTGCCGCACTTCCTGCCTTTCTCAACTGATTCTTGAAGAAAAAGAAAATGCTGGTGGCTTCCTTTCCTTTCACTCACAAAATATTCATTCCTGTTACCCTTTCTGATGTATTTTGTATCAAGCAGTCAACCATTTTGATTCTCTAAGTTTAGAGGTGAAATTCCCAGCTACATAACATCATCTAGTGTACCTAGAAAATCTGAGGGTGTGGCAAGACTGGAAATTCTCAAAATGTTACGCAGAAATGGCTTTCGTATTGCTGCCAAGAAAACCACACAGATATGCAAATTAGGTCATCAAGGGTTCAAACTTTGTGAAACCAAGTAGCATTTTTTAAGAGTTCAGGTTAGTTCCTCAGACAAACTGAACAACTTGAGAAGGACCTGTCAACAAGGTGATGTTCCTTCAAGTCAAGCTTGAGCCCTGGTGATGACACTGCAATCTCTGTGCAGTTTTCTTGACAACTGAGTAGTTTGCCATGACCTACTTCTAAGGTTTGGGGGTTTCTTTTCAACCTAATAGACTTCTATTAGAGTACTAACGAGGTCCAACCATGTTTATCTGAAATCGGCTGAAATCCAAGGTTTGCAATTAATGGGATTGTTTTACGGCTATCTCTGTAGATGACAGCCAGAGCTCTGGGCAATCTCCTGCATAATGATGAACTGTCTTTCCTTTTTGTAGATCTCCCAGGCCCTGAGGAGGTGGCAGTGGTGGCATCGGAAGGTTTGGGTTTCAATGTGACATGGAAGCCCAGCATGGATTCTGAATGGGTTCAGCCTCAGGAATACGTGGTCGAGTGGAGAAAAGAGATTGTTGATAGTGTGGGAGAGTTGCTGAACTGGACTCGCATACTTGGAAGCAGTACCAGCACCCTATTGAGAGGTGAGATAGGCAATCTCATCTGCAGTAATGCTATTTATTATGTAAACAACAGCTTTGGGAATTCCTCAGTAGCTTCAGAACTCTGGAAAATAGGAGGAAAGGTAATATATACTCTTTTTTTCCCCTCTGTGTCTGTTTGTGGCTGCCTCTTCCACTACCACTGACTGAAAAAATGATCTCTCTGCAGCTGCTATTTTCATTTTTTTTTTTAAAGGCTAATTTTGTTCCAGTGGAAGCTTCCTTGGAAGCAGCAGCAGAACAGAGAAGCACGTGAGGTGGTAGGAAAGGGAGAGGTCTATAGCATTAGAGCGCCACCTTCTCCAGGTTACTCGAGTTTTGACAGAAGCATATACATTGCTTCTTATATAATGAAAACCATGAAATTATGCTGCTTGAATGCATATGAACTTTATCTAGTTTGTCCTTCCATTTCTGCTAAGTAAACTGAGTAGAAGGGAATTGGGACATGGCACCTTCTGGGACAATGGAGTGAACTTCGTCTGTTGAAAAAAGGGAGTGAGTGTCCTCTGGAAAAAGAGGAAAGTTTTCCACCACTTCCTGGAATCCCATGTTCTGTTTTGATTTCCTGCAGAAGCAGGTTAAAGCAGACCCAGGCGACTTTTAGCTTTCACAGCTTTGTATCTGTCTTCTGTTGGATTGAGTACTGAAAGGAAGGCCTGCTTAGCTGTTAGCCTGCACCGAGAGAAAAGCTGGCTGGCAATTGCCACTCATTAAGGTTTATACAGAAAATCAATAAATAACAATAACGGAGTTGGATGGGAGCTTGAAGGTCTTCTGGTCCAACTCCCTGCTCAGGCAGGAAATCCCATACCATTTTAGACCAATGGTCATCCAATCTCTTCTTAAAAACTTCCAGTCCAAAGCCTCCGGGAGCAAGTCGTTAGTTTCCTAAACCTTGCTTTTTTCCCCCACTTTAGGTAACTTCAGTTCAAAAGTACCATATCTTGTGTGTGTGTATGGTTTGTATGCTCATGGGAGGACTGCCTCAGACTCTGTACGCGCCTATTTCAAAGAAGAAGGTAATCCTCAGGGGTGTAAGGGAGGGTGTGTGGTTACTAGTGGAGCCAGAATTTCCCCTTTGATCTTTAGAGATTTCAGATGAATTTTCCTCCCTGCATTCTTGTAACTTTAAGTACCACAGCCACCTCTGCCCTGTTGAGGTTGGATGTTGATTAGCATCGCTTTTTGAGCTGGAATTGATGATCTTTGCTACTGTAAAAAAACAGGCTGAAGTATGAAGCGCCATATTTCCATCTTTAATTAATTTACTCCAGCTAACTCCAGCTGTACAGCTAACTCCAACAGCAAAGGAAATTTGCGCGCAAGAATAAACTTTATAACTGATATTCAAACACTCTGCTGATCTGTATGGAAAACAAGCTATGGTTTGTTAGTTAGCCAAAAGTGATTGGGTCCACGCTTCTATTTATTGTTATTTACATGTCACTTCTCATTTATGCCTTTCCTGAAGTAGCTTACAACAATAGTGTGAAAACTACTTTATTTATCTGAAAAGAAATAAATAAAATATGTTCAAAAAACTGGTATCGGTTGGAGTTAATGGCAATGGCAGCTTAGTATAAAAAGATGTGTTTTTAGAGAGGACTGGAAACATGAAAGTGTGGCCCTTTTATACTCTATAGATCAGGTTGTTCTACCAGATCCGTGCCACAAAAGCAGAGGGCCACCTCCAAATGACAGGAAACAGCAGGCAAGAAAACCACAGCCTATGAAGGCTTTTCTTAAAGTGACGAGTTTTCTGCAGAGCTGGTAGAAAGATACTGCTTTTCATTTTTTTCCAGCTAAGTAAGTAACAGTCTTAGAACAGGTTTATTTAGGTTTCTTCCTTTAGCTTTTTTTTGCCCAAGAGAAAATAGCCCCCAAGGTCATCGGGCAGGGGGGGGGGGAGAGGAGATGTATTAAAAAATTCAAGATGGCAGCCATGTCTATGTGATGGATGCACTGCTCCTTTGTATGCGTGTGAGCAATGTTGATCGCCGGGGCTGCAAATGATCTAAAATAGAGAATTTAGGCATTGAGAGACTTAAGGCTAGACGGTTGGTTCAGGTAGTCCTTGACTTACTTTGCTTAGTGACCATTCAAATTTGTGACAGATGTCTTCAGAGCTTCTTATGACCTGATTTCAAAATTCTAACTGCTTCCCCTCCTGCAGTCTCATTATTGCATTTGAGCGCTTAGCAAACGGCTGCTGCCAGTCAAGGGAGGGTGCAAACAATTTACCAAAGTAACTTGCAACTTTCCGTGCCATCTTCCGTTGATTTTGCTTGTGGGAAGCCAGCAGGGAAGGTGATCACATAACTGTAAGGCACCGTAACCTCATAAGATTGAGCCAATTGCCAAGTTTCTAGAACGTGATCACATGATTGTGGGGATGTTATGATGGCCAGAACTTGAAGGACCGATTGTAAATCTCCTTTTTCAGCAATGTCATAACTTCAAATAGTCACTGAACAAACGGTCATTAAGCAAGGACTACCTGTTTTAAGGTGCTTCAGCTGTTGCACAATCATTTAAAGAGTTTGGTCTTCATTTCCTCTCAGAAGGCCATCACTTCCAGGCTTGCCTAGCTTCCGGAGTCAGGCTGTTCCATGAGTACCATAGTGGAAAAACATTTATTTTTTCATGTGAACTATTTGGGAAAAAAGGCTGTATCTATTATATAGAACTTTACCTACACTGGGAATACTGTAAGTCAGGTTCCAGAGACAAATTATATGAAATCTTTGAATGGTGGCGATTTTCTTTTTGAATACTTCCTTTGAAGTATGATCTTTGAACATTTCTTAGTATAGAAATAATACCTTTGGTGTTCATTGGCCTATGGAACTTGACTTTTGATCTATCTTCTGTAGTCTGGTAGGTAATGCAATGTGTCCTTGTTACAGCATGGAGACGAACTGTAAGCTTTGCTCGCATACTGAACCGGTTCACAGCCTTTATTTCCTCCTTTGCTTTTCCAGTACCATCAGCTGCTCCCCAAGGACTGCAAGACAGAAGACTTTCGTCCACTGCCACTTCCATCTCTTGGAAGGAGATTCCCTTGGCAGACCGCAATGGGCATATCATACACTATACACTTTACCTGAAACATCTCCATTCAGACAGCCTTATGGTTCATGCACCCAGTGAGTGAGATTCTAAGTCATCCTAAACATAATTGAGGAAGGAGGCATGGGTTCTCCTAAAATTACCTCTCTTAATTACAATCCTCTCCATCAGCTCTCTCCTCTGGGGTTCTCCAGATGGTTGGATTATTCCCTTCAGTCCCATATTAAATGGAGATAATTCATCACTTCTCAAGGGCCTTAGTTTGACACCAGCTGATATCTACAGCTTTTCTCTGGGAAGACCACTTAGGGAAGATTTGCGAGTCCAGAAATTTGTTGTATAACTTTTGGGGAACAAATAGTCATAAGAAGAGATACCATATTTATCTACTCTCTTTATGTAACAAGGTGGAGGAGTCTGGTTCTTTAAGTAAAAAGCACATGTGAGTAGATATGTTCCTCCTTGTTTGGCTCTTCCTTTGCAGCCTAAAATATCTCTGGAAACCTAGGAGCAAAATCCCCTTATATGAGAGAGTATAAAAAGATATGAGAAGGAGTGGTTTTTTTGACTCTGCTACCCATCTTTTATGTGGAAATCAAACCCAAATTCCTTCATTAGATCCCCAAAATTACAACAGTCTTTCAAACAAATAGTGGTTATGACTGGTCCTTGGAGTTCCTGCTACCCCAGCAATCTGCTATCCCATGATTACGATCTGGGTACTTGGCTACAGATCATACTTAGTTGCTGTTGTAGCACACTGCAATCGCAGGATCACTATTTGCGACCTTCCCTAATGGCTTCTCCAGAAAGTCAATGGGGAACCCTCAGGGAAGGTCACAAGTCACTGAGATAAGTCTCTCCCATCCACACACTTTCCCAGCCCTTTTGTGCTTGTGCCACACCAGCCACTTCTGCATACCGTCTTTGACCATTGTTGTGCTTCCTTTACACCTTCATTCATCCTTGCACATCCTCCCTGGCTCTTGCTATGCCTCCTTCACACTCCTGCACACCCTGGCCCTCAATGAGCCACTCTTGCACACCCTTGCTTTATGCTCCTCTTGCCCTTGAACATTACTTCACATCCCAACTCTTTCTGTTCCCCTCTTGCACCCTGGCACAGCCCCACCACCACACATCCTCCCTGAGCCTTGCCATATCTCCTTTGCACCTTTACACACACCCTTGCACTCTCCCTCACCCAGCAGCAGCTATTTATATTTATTTATATTTCATGTTTTTAAACTGCCCATCTTCCTTGGAGAGGGTTTCTGGGCAGTGTACAAATACATTATAACTGATAAATAAAAAAAATATATAAAACCTAAAATTAAAATTAACTTACCTGCCTGCTGGTAAATCATCTGGGGCTTGCAACTTCCCTCTGGCTTCCCCACTGACTTGGTTGTGGGAAGCTTGCAGGAAGTTGCCTCACCTAACCACCATGGGTTTCAGTTAACAATAGCAGCGAGGTCTTCAGGGATTGCCATCCCTAACCAGTGTGGTTCCCATTATGACCACATTGCTTAGCGATGGAAATTCCAGTCCCAATTGCCATCCTATGTTGAGGGCTACCTGTACATTTCAGTGTGTGGCAACATAAAAAAACAGTAAGAGTCAACACACATTTGTGAGGGTGAAGCATGCAGAGATCTTGATCTCTTTATGCCTTATATTAAATGTGCCTTGTAAGGCATTCTTTTCCAAAAGCTAAGACATCTCTTTGGGAAAGCTATAAGGGATTCCCTTTTTCTGTCTGTAAAGTGTAAACGCAGTTTATTCTTTTCTTGTCTGGTGTAAAACTACTACTAGTTAAGCTAGAGAGGATTCTGCAGTGTTTTTGAAAGTTATGGGCTATGGATGATGGGTCCTGATTACCATCTGCCCAGGATATATTCATATATGTATTGTTTTTTGTTTTACATTACAGTTAGTGCTACGGAAAGAAATTACACTGTTTCAGATCTGGAGCCAGAAACAACGTACCAGGTCTGGATGACTGGCTCTACATCAGCTGGAGAAGGTGTGGCTAGTGCCATGCATCACTTCAGTACATCAGGTAGGAGAGACTACTAGAAGCTTTGTTCCTTAAACCAAACTGGTATATTAACAGGAGATAAATATAGGAACAAGAAAAATTGTGCTAAAACTAGCTGTGAAATCAATCACTTTTACACTAAATATTTTGATACCATCTGGCTATTAATTACAGGTCCTCAAACTACAACCACTTGTTTAGTGACACTTCAAAGTTGTGAGGGCACTAAATAAATGTCATGATTGGTCCTTGTTTCAGCAGTCCCAGCATCTCTGTGGTCACATGATGGCAATTTTGGTGCTTGACAACCACTTCACACTCATGATCAATTGCAGCATCCTGTGATCACATGTTCACTATATGCAACTTTTCCTGTGACTTCCCCAGAAAGTCAGTGGGGAAGCTGGCAGGAAAGTTTATAAATCACTGGGGCAAGTCTCCACCCTCCTTCAGCCCCTTTTGTCCTTGCACTGTGCCAGCCACTTGTGCACCTCTATGCGCTCTAGTGCACCTTCCCAAACTTCTGCTGGATTCCAGTGTACTCAATAGCAATAGCACTTAGACGTGTATACCGCTTCATAGTGCTTTTACAGCCCTCTCTAAGCGGTTTTACAGAGTCAGTATATTGCCCCAAACAATCTGGTCCTCCTCATTTTAACCACCTCAGAAAAATGGAAGACTTGAGTCAATCTTGAACCAGTGAGATTTGAACTGCCGAACTGCAGCTAGCAGTCAGCTGAAGTAGTCTGCAGTACTGCACTCTAATCACTGTGTCACCTCGGCTCCCAACCTATACCACTCCCCCTAATCATGCCACACTCTAGTTTATGTGATTTCAGCAGTATAAGCAAACAATTTTGGATTCTTTCCATGTTGCAGTCATGTAAGATCTTTGCTTAATGATGACAGTGGAGATTGCTGGGATTGTGTTGCTAAGCAATGCAGTCAGATGGCATCATGCTTTATGACTGCATCACTTTGTGATAGAGATTCTAGGCCTAATTGTTGTTGTTAAATGTGAACTACCTGTATCTACATACTTCTGTAATGGATCATAACATCACAGCTCCAGATTTGCATTAGATTACAATTCCCATCATTCACAAGTGTGACTGCATACTTTTAATGGATCATCGTCACCTGTAAGAACTGAGTCACATTTTTTGAAGTGTATTCCTTTTATTTTGTCCCATTAGAGCCAAAATTGCTCTTTGTGGAAAAAACTAAAAGTAGTTCATACTCTTATGGTATTGGGGTAGCAGGGATTGAGCATGGTGAGTGAATGACAAGTTAGAGTAGTAGTTTATATTTTTTCAGAGGATGTTTTAAAGTTGTTTTTTATCTTGGAACCATGGAACTTGTGAATTTTGGCAGGTAAGCATCCATGAGCTAGAATAGAGTTGGCAATGTATGCATTTGATACAACAGTAAATGACAATGTTGTCCTTAAATCTCTTGCAGTTTTTCATTGGCAGAGCATTGTGATAGTTTTTGTACTTGTGGTAATCCTGCTTGCAATGGGTTCCTTTATGGTGCTGTTAAAGTACAGAAGGTAAGTGATGAAAGGCAGAGATGCAGGCACACCGTCTGTATGGATGCCTAACCTAAATTCTTTTACTGGTTGCCTAAGTGCTGATTTGAATCCTGTGCAAAGTGACCTCTGACATCTCTGTTTTGTAGGCTAGTGGGCCTCTGCCGTAAGGTCCTGCCTCGGTGGTGTTGGGAAAAAATTCCAGATCCAAAACACAGTGGGATTGCTGGGGAGATGAATGAAGAGAGCACTGCACCAGCCATGGTAAGAAGCAATTGGATTTTAAAAAAATCTGCAGGAATTAAATGCATTTGCAGAGGGTACAAAAGAGGAAGTACTGTATTGTCTTGGAGGTTCATCTGCTTCCCTTTCTAGAGATGGTCCTAATAAGAAGCTAAAACCTTAAACTGAAGGTTGCAGATGCAGGTTAAGTAGTAATTGGATGGACATAAAGTCCAGACTAACTACCATATTTTTTGCACTATATGACATTCCGGACCATAAGACGCACCTAGCTTTTGGGGAGGGAAAAAAAATCTGCCTCTCCTCCCAGCAATTTGCCTCCTTGCAGCAAACAGCCTGGTCAGCTTCAGCACAGCCTGATTTAGCACGATCAGCTGATTGACAGTTGGATCGGCCTTCTGGAATACCGCTGATCAGCTGTTCCAGGCTGCGGTGATCATTTCCGCCCATCGATGCCCATCGCCCCCTCTGTGCACCTCGTTTTCAGCCTCCGTGTGTCCTGTTTTTGGTCTCTGCACGCCCTGTTTATGGCCTCCGCATGTCTCATTTTTGGCCCATTCCAGGTGGCAGGGATCGGCACCGATTGCCGCCACCAGGGTGGTGATGGGTGGCAGTGGCAATGGGCGGCAGTGACAGCAGTGATAGGTGCAATCCACGCAGCCTGGAATGGCTGATCGGCTGTATTCTGAGAGGCTGATCCAACTGCCAATCAGCTGCTTGTTCTATGCTGAACTTGAGCAGGCTGTTTGCTGTTTGCTACAAGGAGGCAAATTTCTGGGAAGCAGAGGCCGAAGGGTGGGGGCTGGTGGGTGGCTGCCCTTTGACAACATTCACTGCATAAGACATTTCCACCCACTTTTGGGGAGGGGCATCTTATAGACTGAAAAATACAGTACTTTGTGCATTTGAGCAAGGCATTACTTTATGTACATTTTAAAATTTTATTCATCTTCTGTGTGGATTATGGTGGATGGCTGGTCAAAGGAGAATATCATGCCAGTACATTGTGCTAAAGATATTTGGTTTTCTTGTCTTTTTTTCTCTTTATTTCCCATATTTCTGAGCTTCAATTCATAACTACACTTCAAAAATGTGCTCACAATTGAATCTGCAAATGTATTCTCAGAATTGGAAACTTTTCTTAATTATGTAAGAGCACCAATCTCTAACCTCAGCACCTTTAGATTTGCATTAGATTATAATTCCCATTATTCACAACTGTGACAAAATTTGAGTGTGTTGGAAATTGCAGTTCAGCACATCTGAAGGGAACCAAATTAAGGAAAGATGTTGCAAAGAACAGGATACAGATTCCCCTTTCCCATAGATAAGAAAAAGCATAGATCCATAGCTTGTTGGGTGTGTGTGGGGAGGTTGCTTATCCTAGCAGATATGGTGCAAAAACACATTCCCTTCATCCAGTATTTCTGCCATATATGGAGAACTCTTAAATGGGTGGTCCCAAAAGCTGGATGGCTTGTAAACTATTGATGATGGTCCCAAAAGCTGGCTGCTTTGAAAACTATGCCAAGTTTGATAAAGTTAAGGAGCTTGGAAATCTGAAAAATGGGAGTCAAATATTTAAGGTTAGAGGCTATGTTTTGACATCTTGAATGGACTTTGCTGTTCCTATACAGTAGGTTCACTTCCTGAGTTTGAGTTAGGGCTCCCTATGACTTTGCTGCATTTTCCCCACAGGATGCCCTGACCAAGTGTTTGACCCAGTTTCCAGAAATTATGGACATTGCTGAGATATTAGAAGAAATCCCTGAGCCATCTCCACCTCTAGCAAGATCAACTGCTATGGTGATTTCTGGTTATGAAAAACGATTTCTTCCTACTCAAGAGGAAATCCTGAATTGGATTGAACAGGAAAGAAACAATTCTCCATTTTCCGGACTAAGAGAAAGGGAGACATGATATTTGGGGAGTCATATGCTCAGCTGCTACTTCTGATCCAGCTGCAGATGCAATTTCTCTTGGAAGGACCGCTCCTTGGGCTCTTGAAGCTCCTACTGTGCCTTTGGATCAAATGACTGAAATGTTTCTTAACATCCTTTGATCTGCTTAAAACAAACAGGGCAATTAATTTAAGCCAGAGACTGCAGTGACCTGATCCAATCTCCAGGGTCTTCAAGATTCTCCTGGTGAGAATCTTCTGATATAACTTCTGATCTTCAGCACATCTCCAGAATATGGAGTTGGTAGTTGTGTTGGATGATGGATCCTTTCTTCAAAGATGCTGAAATCAGACTTTCCCCCCAGGTGCTAGAAACAAGGTCTTTGTGACTATAGCCCAGCAGCTCTGAAATTCCCCAGGCTGGAACTGAGGAAAGCTACTTTTTTTTTACTTTGTACCAAGAAAGCCTGTAAAACTTTACTTTTGAAAGGGTAGGGTGAATCCCATCACCCAGAAGTTATAACCGTTTCAGTATAATGGCTGAGGTGCTGGATTAAACACTGGGAGACCATGAGGTCTTGTCCTCCTTAGGCTCAGCACAACCCAGTTTACAGGGAAAATAAAAAGAAACATTAGTTGTGCACCTAAGCTGTACATTTTGAACTGACCAAAAATAAAGACAAGATTTTAAAGAATCTAATAAATATTTGTAATATTTGTATTTTGTAGTCCATAAATGTTTCTTTTAAAAAGCAGCAGCATATCCTCCTAAAGGATACATTGGGCTTAAGAAGCCCAATGTAGAAGCTATCTTGTGTGTACAGTTGTTTCCTTGTACAAACGTTGTCTTATGTTTTTCCGTTGTTCATTTCTCAACTTTTAGATTATTGAAATGTTAATGTCCACCTTCTTTTCCTGGCCATAGCAGCAAATCGAATACTGGAAAGCTATACTTCTCCAAAGGAATCTTGTGGGCTGAAACTTCATTTTATGAAAGATCTTATACATCAACCTTGGAGTCTATATGGAGCAGGAGGGGTTACTACCCCGCCATTTAGTTGGCAGGTGCATACCGGTAGTTTGTTCTTTATGATTTTGTAAGGACATAGAGGCTTGCTAGATCAGATAAGTACCTCAACAGGACCAGTAAATTACAGATAGTAAACAGCATGGAAACACTAGTCTCCAATTCTTCTACAGGAATAAGAGATCAGAGAGAGTCCTCCTTGGCTATCATGGCTGGTAGATGGATATCCACATGTCCATTCAAGTGCACTGAACTGATTTTATTTCCAAAGCAAAATAATCCCATTTTTTTGAAACTCAAGAGTGTACCATGGATAGCCCAAGAAACAAACAGATGACTCATTGAACAAATAGACTCAGTGTTCTCTCTTGAGGCATACAAATGTCAAGGATCAGTTTATCATTGCTTCACATTACTAAAAGGCCTAGCTCTGGAGAAGGCTTTAACGCTGGGAAAAGTGGAAAGAAAGAGAAGAGGACGAACAGCAACAAGGTGGGTGGACTCAGCTATAGTGATGATGGGGACGTCTTTGGATCATCTCAAGGATCACTTTGGGGACAAAATCCTCCTGGGAAAAATTCTACCTGATCACTAAGAGTTGACATCCACATAACACCACATTATAATTCTCTTAACACCATGAGGTTTAAACTGTAAGGGGTGGGTTTACATGAAACAAAAATAAAACACACTACATTATGGTTTAGTGTGACGTGTGAACCTGGGCTTTATTTCTGCAGTCATTCCTATTTTGCCATGCTCCGATAATCCCTGGACTTTCTCTCATTATTTTTGTAAGAACTAGCAGAGGTCTGGCTGAACATGATCCAAGTGATTGCAAGTAGATACAATTTTACTTTGGTGTTTTTCTCTTTATGAAGACTCACTTTTGTCTCCTTTGTAATCATTCTAATCTAGGAAACCCATGTAACAATCATGTGATTTTACAGTATAGAGCTGTAATTTTGAGCAGCATCTCCCTCTAGGGTGCTACTAGGCCCCAGACTGTACTAGAAAAGAGAGTGAGAGAAGGTTCTTGAGTAGCTAATGAGAAAGGAGAGATTAAAATAGGGAATGGTCCCTTTAAAATTGGTCAAATCACAAGATTTAGAGATACAAGAACTTCAATCAACCAATCAGAATAGAGCTGTAAGGGGCTTTGGAGGTCTTCTCGTCCAGCCCTCTCTTCGAGCAGGAGACCGGATATCCAGAGATGGATTCTGAATCTTGTTACTGCCGGTTCACTCAGGGTCGCGCCTTGAGAGTACGCAGCAGTCAAAAACTAGCTTATGCGCATAAGCAAAATCCAATATGGCAGCACCCACGGAGGCACTGACAGAACCGGTTCCATGACATCATTGCGGAGTTACTACCAGTTTGTAGAACCGGATAGAGCCGGTAGGAACCCACCTCTGCGTATATCATTTCAGACAAGTGACTGTCCAAAAGAACAGTCACTTATCTGAAATGGTAGAACTTACAGAAGAACAAGTTATAAGGCAAGATGTCTGAGTAAAATACTGTATATCTGTACTGAAAAAGGCAAGCAATCATTTATTGCTGCTTACACTCGGGCATATTTCCATGCATCTTTTAAATATTTATTCTTTAAGCAAGAGGTTGGTAGCACTAACCAACATTTTAAATGGTAGCAATATTTCCCTTGTCACCACTAGGAGGCAGGACAGTTCTAATATTTTGGATATGTTTTTGGAAGTTGGTTATTTCCTAAAGGTTTTGTTTTTTCTTGTGCGCACAACCACCATCCCTGCACTACCCCACCCCTGTGCAGGCGTACAGGCCTCACTGAAGCCTCTGGACTTTTGGTAAGCCCATTGAGCCGTTTTTCACCCTCCCCAGGCTTCAGGAAAGCGTCTGGAGCCTGTGGATGGCGAAAAACGCACCCATCGGGCCTACTGGAAGTTTGGAAATGAACTTCTAGTTGGGGCGTTTTTCACCCTCCCCGGGCTTCAGGAAAGCCCCCTGAAGCCTGGCGAGGGTGAAAAACGGCCCCATGGGCCTACCGGCAAGAAGT
>JANHFT010003490.1:58166-68285 GCA_032467955.1 Pseudoxenodon macrops
AAAAACGGCCCAATGGGCCTACCGTAAAGAAGTTGTTTCCGGTAGTCCCGTTGGGACCATTTTTTGCCATCAACAGGCTCCGGACGCTTTCCTGAAGTCTGGGGAGGGTGAAAACGGCCTTCCCCCCACCCTCTGGAAGGGGGAAAATTAGCTGGCCAGTGAGTGCATGCGTGCTGGAGCTGACATACGGCAACACCACGCGTGCCCTCAGATATGGTTCCATGTGCCACATAGGTTCGCCATCACGGTTATAGTCTTTTCACTTTCAGGTTTATCTCATGGGTTACATTCAGCATGCTAAGATTATTCAGTTGGCCTGCTTTTAAGACATAGACTTCTAGATAAGATTTATTGCTAAGCTGAAGTGGCACTAAACTTATACTTGATCCCCAGAAGAGTGGTAAGTCTTGATTCCCAACCAGCTGACAAGAGTTTGGCTGTCTACATTTCATTTCAGGGGCCTGGCCTACTGTTCCTTACTGGCTGTTTATCCCAAATGTGCTTTTTCAGGAAGCAACTGGACTTTCTTATTTTTTCTTTGAAGACATTTTGCTTCTCACACAAGCAGCTTCTTCAGCTCTGACAGGATAGTGGGAAATGGAAAGATTTATATTCCTTGCAAACAGCTGCTCATTTGAATCCTTTTAGAGGGTCCTTGAAGCACTTGGAGGTTTATCTGTGTCCTCAGGGTCACTTAAGTAGTGCTCCTGGTTTAGTCTGCAATTTTTCTCTGGAAATCCATTCCTACTCCTACACCATTCATACTGGCTGCTTAGATGCTGTTCAGACCGATTTGGGGATTGAATTGGATGCCTGTCAGAAACAGAGCTCAGTTTGAAATAACTGGACTTTCTCACCACCCACAGCTGAACAGCACTGGAAGATAGTGCTCAAGGCTAGCAAAGAGAGATCTGCACCAGCTTTGAATGATCAACAGGTACTAGGCTAACCTCATTTAACTGCAATATGGTGAGCCATGCTAACTAGCATTTGTGCCAAAGCTGATGTAGCTTGCTCCCTGTCAAAAGGGCAGAACACTATTTGGCATTTAAAAATCTGGTTATTGCTTTAGATTGGCTCAGGTATGGGTTGGAGGTGAGATGAAGGCAATATTTGGGTGGACCCTATTAAGTGGAAGGAGATGTTGTTCCTTCAGACAAGTGCTGTCTTTTTTACATGATATTGTTTTAATTTTGTGGAGCCACCCAGAATTGTTCTGCCATTGGGCAGCCTAGAAATCCAATCAATAACTGGCAGGGAATAAAAGGTTATTGACCCAATGTTGACTCCACAGTTAGGTGCAAGTGGGGAAATGCAGGTAGATGTTATGAATGGTATACTTTTTAAATATAATTTCATTGAAACTTTTAAACAAGAAGGTAAAAACTAAGAAACTAAGAAAAAGCAAAACATGCAGGAAAAAAAAAACCTGAAGAAAAATAGAAAAGAAATAAATATAAAGAAGTGGCTCCCGAAATTCTTCACAGCAGCCATAAGTACCGTAGATGTTTTTTAATCACTCTTTCTAAAGTTACATCATGAATTTCCTTTCCATAATTTATCCTGTCTAATCATCAAAGACATGAATCATGTTCATTTTTTCACATTTAAGAGACTTCCAGGCACCAAGAAAGGTAGATAATGTCTTTTTTTCTAATAAGTCAATTTATCAATTCAGCTTCACTAACTATTCCTCCATAGTGAGTAGAGGCAGCAAATCTTTTCATCTCTGTGCATATAATAATCTCACTGCACAATCATATATTGAAATAATTTCTCTTTTTCAACTGTGCCTTCCTTTGTTATTAGTTTGCACTGTCAGATAGAGGGTTATGGGTATTATTTTGCCTGGGACTCATACTAGAAAACTCAGGTCCTCCCTGCAGTGTGGAATTTATATGGCCTTCTATTTCAGTGAAGATATTTGCTATATATTGTAAAGATCATGAGTTCAAATTCTGGTAAATTTGAATACAATCTATCAGACTTAACTTAACCTGTGGCGGTCACCTAAGACTGACAAACTCAAGTAAGAATGAAACTGATCTTATATTGCCTACTAGTGTTGAGCAAAAAGTATAATCACTATAATACAGTGCAAAGGCAAATACTGTACAGGTATCCTTGATTTATGACCACACTTTTGCCTGGAACTTCCATTGTTGAATTGCACCCGATTTTACTAACCTTTTTTGTTTGTTTGCTATGATTGTTAAGTGAATCATGTGGTTGTTAAACAAGTCATCAGATTGTTAAATAAATCTCGCTTTCCATGATGACTTTACTTGTCAGAAGCAATGTGACTTTGGATCATGTGTCATTAATACATGCCAAATGCTAAGAATCAGATTTGGAATGGAAAATGTGTCAGATTGCTGCAAGACTGCCATATCAAAAATAAAAATGATGCTGCTTTCCTGCAGGCCTGACAAAAAGCATACATGAAGGTGACACAAAATCAGTCCCTGCCTAGAGCTTTAGCCATGGCATTGGTAAAGTGACTGCTGTCACATTAAAGCAAGTGGCTTTGGGATTTGGGTAAAAGCAGAGTTTGGCAGTCTTGCTAAAGGACATGTCCAGGTAGGTCAAGCTGGGAAGAGAAACTTCTGGGCTCACTTTTCTCAGCATGATTTCGTAAAATCAAATGGCACTTTGTCTCTTATGTGAACCATCCATGAGCAAAGAGTTGGGTGAAATAAAATGCCGTGTGCTTGTTTCTCAAAGCTGTCAAACCCACTGCCTCATTGGGCACTGAACGAAGGCTCGGCTTGATCAATTTCACATCTCTTGCCAAGCTGAGTCTGCATGATCTGAGTCTCCAGGAGGATCTTTCAAGGAACTCTTCTTCCAAGACGTCTGGTGAATCCCTACTTTTGGAGCCCTGGTTGGCTAGAAACCTGACAAATCCTTGTTTCCTCCCTCCCTGCCTAAGTCGGATGAAGTATAGCTTTGTCACACATTGTACACTATGAAACCTCCAACCTCACCTTCTGTCTTTCAGAGCTTCCCAAACCTGTATTGGCTGCTTAGCACAACTACCATACTTCTGAAACATAGAAGGAAGGTGGAAGTTGCCTTAAATTTCCACAGGAAAGTGCTCCAGTGAGAAAATCAAAGTATCTATTTCCGAAATACAAGACTGGGTGGGGAAGCCAACAGAAGCATCATTTTGGATGATTTCCTACATGGTCATACAAATTTCACAGGACTTTGAGGAAATATGGGGCAGGAATATCCTACAGGCAAAATGGCCAACCGTGATATCAGATGGGTGGGAAATAATCACAGACAGCAAAAGATGGTCCTGTGTGCAGGCAGGAATGGGCAGATCTAATAATGGGGCTCAGAATCAAGTTTGCTTTCCTGTGGTTTTTCTCTTGTATCAGTTTTTGTCCGTGGTCAGTTTGAAAGGGTAGGTACAGTATGTGTGTTTGTGTCTATAAATATTCGTTGTAATCTTAGCACTGTGAATTTTATATGTATTATATTTTCCCCCAAATTGAGCACTGTTTCTGTTTTTACTCAGATGCCACTTCTGTCCTTACATTGACACAAGACAGTGGGAAGGTGTTTTTTTGTTTTACACCCACAGCTCAAACGTCCCTTAAATAAGATAAGTAAATAAATAAATAAATAAGAGCAGGAAGTTGGACTAAAAGATCTCCAAGGTCCCTTTCAACTCTGTTATTCTGAAATTAAACCTTTGTGCCATCAGAAATCGGCAGTTTGAGTGACCAGTTTGTTGGAGCCGTGCACGATACATGGATGGCTGATTCCTGCCATACAAACAAACACCATCTACTTGGCTTTTCGCCAACTGGAAGGATTTTGTTCTCAAGACATTGAAATCAAGTATTTCGTCTGTTCTATACACACATGTATTACTTTCATCATGTACTTTACCAAATTATTCAGTGAGGAAAAGACTGCCTCTTCACCACCATTCCAGTTCCAAATCTCAGCTTTGCCAAGAACATACTTGGTATATTTATACTATGCATCTCAAATGATTTTTGTTGCTATTTCTTCTCCCCATGGGGCATTTGGAATTGGACCCCTGGAAGAAACTTCAACCCAGCAATGCTTACTTGTGCTCACTCCTTATAATACTTCAGACCTGGAATGCAGCCACCATAACTAGAAGGAAAAGGCTACAAATTTGAGGCATGGTGTGAGATTTTAAGCAAGGGATCTGTTCTTCCAGTCTCTGCTTTCCCCACTCCATTCCTCTAACGTGATGGAGCACTGACCTACTTAACTGTATTGTTAAGTATGACTGAGATGGCATGGGATGTACTTTCAGCACTTTGAAAGCCATACATAAATATAATGCATTATTATATATTATTCATGATAAGCCCTTGTTGGAAAAGGAGGGATAGTGAAGTGGCTTTTAACTGCTACCTCTTTCCCAGGACTGGAAAACTTTAGACAAGAGACAGGATCACCAACTCATCAACGTCTACCTTCCAGATCGCCCTGCGTCTTTGATAATTGGCACAAAGTGGATCATCAGACAGTTCTGCTAGCCTGCCCCATTTCCAAACCCAGGAGGCAAATTGCATCCCTACCCCAAGCAGAGTCACAGGTATTGCTTGTCATTGCATCTGACTTTAATTGAGAATCAGTATTAGCCAGAAACTGACATTTAAAAGGCTCTTACTGGCTTAGGTGGTGGCCCTAACAGAAGTTATATAACTAAAATCAAAACAAAGTGCATAGAATAAACAGTCACCAAAAGGAGGACATGAAGGGTTGAGGGAAGAGCTTGTGACCTAGCGGGACACAAACCCAGGCTTTTTATAGGAAGGGAAGAGTCAGAGCTAGGAAAGGTTTCTTAGTCCCGTTTTGGGAGGCAGAACATTGAGTCTACCACACACAAGATCTTAGCTGGAGACCACATTTAGAAGAGAAGGTTCCAATAGTGCCTTGTCCAAAATCCCTGCAATGCACCGCCTATTGGCAGGAAGTCCTCTTGAGTCCTATGTGTCACTGCCCTGCAAGATTAGTTGTGTCCAGCTGGCCATCTTAGCAGAGGTGCAGGAGGTGGGAACAGGAGGAAGAGGGTATTGCTCAGTGTCTGGAGTGGGTCCAGATTGATTTGGTGAGTCATGCCAACTCAGCAGACGGGGTTCAGGCACATGCGGAGAATGTGGATGGCAGGAGTTCTGCATGCATATTGTAGCCTTTGTGTCCAGCCCTGTGAAAAGGTTGTGGAAGCCTGTAGGTTTGTAATGGCACATAACTCAGGTGTTTTCCAAGATAGGAAAATGCCTTGCAAGCCAAAGGATGAAAAGATGGATATGCCTCTATCTCGGTTTGCATGTTATTAACCTTTGTGCACACACATGTGCATTCTAAATGTGTAATGTACATGCACGCACAACAAGGATAACATGCAGGCACATAAACTATAAGTGGAGGGAATGGTGATACAGTATTTGACAGTGCCAAGAAAAATGCAGGTCTACACTGCTAGTGTAGGGAGAAGTGTGCATGCTGCAGGAGAATGTGTGGGCCGATACAATCTGCCCAAGCAGGGCATCCCTCATTTTCTGCCTCCAGGAAAACTGGGAGGACAACTATGAGAAATCAATAAAGAGAAACAATCCTGTCATTGAACCCTCTCTCTTTCGTGATGCAGCAAGCCTTCCATGGACCCATCTATGCAACTTGCCTTCAAATCCCTCCATGGAGTGTGTACTGTATGCATGTGTGTGCATGCGCATGCGTGAATGTGTGAGATGCTTACACTACATGATTAGCAGGGCATGTTACCACTTTCAGAGCCTGCTGCTAGGACCAGATCAATGACACCTGTTCTCCTCAACTGGGTGAAAGACGCCAAGCTTACATGACCAAGCAGCACTGGCATGTCTTCTGCTTGCGTCTGTTCTGCCCCTGCTCTTGACCCTCCTCCTGGTGTGATGCTGCAGATTGGAGGTGGCATGAGGCAGGATTGCCATCAGTGGTGATGTAAATTGGGGCATCCTGGACTGAGGCACCCTGGTGCTTTTGGATCCCACTCTTGGACTGTTGCTGATCTCCTAGAGAAATGTCCTGGGGGGTTACTGCGATTTTCAGCTCATTCAACAAAGGTTGTTGCTCAGCAGCAATATTTTCTTGGAACTCAGTGGTCTCTGTTTCTGAAGCCAAATTAGCATCTCTATCTTCTTTCAATTCCTGATTCTCTGAATTTACAGTTGCATCCAGAAGGGGCTGAGCAGAATCTTGGTTCACAGTCGACAAAGCATCAAGAGCAGTTGTCTCTTGTAGTATTGGACCCTGGTCTTGATTAGGGATTGGAGTTTGATCCAACAGTGTGGGCGTCTTTTCCTCAAGAAATGGAGATGTCTTTCCTGGAAGAGTCTCTTCTGTTTCTTTAAGGGAAGAGGTTTGGTCCTGCAGAGAGACTGACATGTGCTCTCCTACTGTTGGTTGAGCTTGGTCTTTAAGTGATTGTTCTGGAAGACAGGAAGGGGTCTGATTCTGAAGTGGTGAATGATCAGTTAGAGATCCTGTCACCTCCTTGCCATCTAGAAATGGGGGTTTCTGGTCCTGGAGGGCAAGTGGAATTTGGTCTGGCCCAGTTGTTGGTGTCTCCTTTTCATTCTCAGATAACGGGATCTGGCCTGAAGGAAATTTATCACCCTCAGAAAGTAGAAGTATTTCAGTTTCTGTAACAGTTGGCATTTGAACTTGCAAAGGTACTGGAACTTCTTCCAAGGAAGAATTATTGGCTTCTTCAAGGGGAATAATTTGATCACATAGAGAAGAGAGTTGATAAATAACAGCAGGGGTGATATCTGGAAGGGGACCTTTCATTTCCAACACAGACTGTTCTTGGTCTGGAACAGTTGGCAGGATGTGGGGTGATCTCTGCCCTTCATGTAATGGAATATTTTCTGGCAGAGATGTGAGCTGGTCTGGACAGGTAGGCAGTATTTGATCTACTACAGAATCACTACATTCTTGAAGAGCTGTTGAAATCTGGTCCAGATTTTTTCCATTAGCTTCATGTATGGATGATGGGGTCTGGTCAGCTAAGAAGCCTTTAGCTTTTTGAAGAGTAGTATCATCTTGTAATGAGGATGCTTTCTGTTCTGGAGAAGAAAAATGGTCCTGCAAAGATGATGGATTTGATGCTATGAAGGATTCTGCCAATGGAGATGGGGTTTGGCCTAGAAGAGAATCCTTATTTTCTTGCAATGAAACAGATTGGTCCAAAAGGAGTGATGGGCTCTGATTTGGTAATAACGACTGTTTTGACTCCAGGAATAGAATTTCAGTTTCCTGAAAAGATAATGGATTCTGTTCTGGAAGGGATACTTTAGTATCTGACAGAGAAGGAATCTGATCTGATGAAGATGAAGTCATTACTGGATCTAGCTTAGCTTCTTCCAAAGGGTTCAGAATTGTTTCTTTAACAGGAACAATCTGGTCTGAAACTGATTGTTTGGTCTCTTCACCCTCTTCTGCTCCTCCCAGCATTATTATATCTGATCCATGGCATTCTTGCATCTCTTCCTTCTGTGTATGATTTGCCTGGTTCTCTGCTGCTTCTTCTGTAGCAACATCACAGACTGCCAGGTTTCTGGCAGGCTCTGCCTCCTCTGCATTTTGTTCTGGTAATTCTTTCTGCCCCATTTCTATCAGAACTGCCTCCTTGACCAACAAGCCTATCTCCTGCTCACTATCTCCCTGCTTCTTGGGGGAATCAAGGCAGTTAGCACTGTTCTGCAGAAGGTTGGAAGGGTTTTGTTGATCATGGGAAGTTGGAGACGCTCCCTCTGGGCCATCACGGCTACCAAGATCACAGTCCAGGTGGTTTTCGGTAGCACAACCAGTCTTCTTTTGATCCACCACATTGCAAAGACTACCTGAAGTACTCCATTCTTCACAGTCATTTCCTATGTTATCATGGTCTCCCAACTCATCCTCTTTTCTAATGAAATTTTGTGTCTGCCCAACAGCATCCATGCTTCCCACTTCCTGCCCCAAATGATCTCTGATGACCATCTTTTCCACTGCCAGCTTTCTTTGGTGAGCAGTAGGGGCTTCACTAGGATCCAAATTCTTCGTAGTAGGAGCAGTCTCGATTTTCCCTTGATGAGGCTGAAAGTCCCCACCTTCTATAGTCACAGGGTTTACTTTGACTCTTGTTTTTTCAGAAGTGCATTCATTGCCAGAAATACCTTTGGAGAACAAAAGGAAATGTCAGATATTCTGGTTCTGATCTATATTCTCTTTTTAAATATCTCCAGTAATATAGAAGGCAACCTTCCGCAATTTGGTGCCCTCCATACATGTTTTAGAATCCCTTAGAATTTATTTATGTTCACTGAACACATCTGACTTTGGCAAATACAGTACAGATAATGATTTGCTGTATTATGACTTTCTTGACCCCCACCTGCCTCCAAAACCTGAGTCTTATAGGTTATGAGGATGATAGCTTCTTGACAAAAGTATACCTCTCAGTCTGACCTGCAGAAAGAGATTTATATTCATCTGGTCTACCTGTGTGATGATGCCCAATTCTCTTTGTCCCTAGTTTGGTCATGGTACCTTATTTAATTCTTCGACAAAGTGACTAAATTAGTGGACCAGCAAAATGCTAGTGGACGTAGTATGCTTCGATTTCCATAAGCTTTTGACAAAGTGGACCACAACCTATTTCTTGGTAAGTTAAAAAAATGTGACACAGACATCACCAATGGGATGGATTTGTAAACTGGCTGACAAACCCCACTGAATGTGTACATCTACTTGGACAGAAGTAAGCAGTAGGATAGGCTCTGTTTTAGACCTCCTTTGTTTACAAGGTGGCGCTTTACCAGGGTCACTCGTGATACTGACATTGAGAAGCCTTTCTTTTAATTAAGACCAGGCTCTCTTAAGACCAAGCTGATAATCCACAGTTATGTAATGGATGACAGTCTTCCATGAGGATATAAAATGATCTTGCAGCATCAGGGAGGCTAGAGTATAACCCAAAGATTGACATTTACACCATGATCTGGCTTATCTTCTTATCTTGATTTATATCTGGCCAGTTGTGTCCTATTTATTTCAATGCAGTTTGCATCAGAAATCTTTCCTAAGGGATTGTGCATTGATGGGAGGTGATAATGCAATTTAGAATGTCTACTTCAGGCACCCCACTACATAGCAGATGATGCAACCTTCGACTTAACCCCTTAATCCCTGTTTCCAAATTCATGGTATAGTTTGCTGCATTTACTTAGATCTATCTCCCCATTTTTGTCTGATCTCTATTTCTCTTACATACAGCTTCAACTCTGCAAGTAATCTCCTGAGTAGGGATATGTCTACTATCCAAGTTAAGTGCAGATGCACTGATGACACTGAAGAAAGTGCACAAAAACTTTATCTTCCCAGCTCCACTTTCATGTGATGGTGTCCACATTTAACAATTTCAAATAACCCTTCTCACAGAAGATATCCCTTCCACCAAAGAATGCTTACACCTTCCATATTGTAGAAGCTACAGTGCTCATCTATAGTGACACACCCACACCCTATGTCTTGCAGTGCAGAAGGAGACAGGCTAAAACTTAAAGCTTCATTTTAAAAGCTCTCTAAAAGCACCTTCTGGGAAAAGAACACTGTTCCTTAGTCCTCTGGGCAAGTAGGAAGAGAAGGGGGAGAGAAAGGAGGAGTGGGTAGAAACAGCAGGGAGGGGAGAATAGCACAAAACCAGAAACACTTTTGGCTAGGTTTCGCCCAGAATAGCCACAGCCTATATGTCACCCTTGAAGAGTATTCCAGAGGGCAATCAACTTCAGCAGAACGTAACATATATAGCAATAGCACTTAAGACTTATATACAACTTCATAGCGTTTTATAGCCCTCTCTAAACGGTTTACAGAGTCAGCATATTGTCTCCAACAATCTGGGTCCTCATTTTACTGACCTTGGAAGGATAGAAGGCTGAGTCACCCTCAAACCAGTGAGACCTGAACTGCCAAATTGCAGTCAGCCGGCAGTCAGCAGAAGTAGCCTGCAATACTGCATTCTAACCACTGTGTCACTATGCCTCCATATATATATGGGAAAATGTTCAACCTAACATGTAAATAATTTACACCAGTGGT
>JANHFT010003490.1:74362-84992 GCA_032467955.1 Pseudoxenodon macrops
TTCTATTCTATTCTATTCTATTCTATTCTATTCTATTCTATTCTATTCTATTCCATTCCATTCCATTCCATTCTATGGAATCTCCAGTCCCTAATTAAAAATTTCCAGAAATGCTTCTCCTGGCTACAAACTAAAAAGTGCAAAGTGTTCAGGGAAATCTTAGACCTGAATCAGATAGTGGAGCAGGTAAATCTTATGCACAATGCTGTGGACCTGGGAATCTTTCCAATGCCCAACTCCTGACAGTATTTGAAGTAGTTGAAGTAATTACGAACAAAGATTATTTAGTAATTCATAACTTAGATGCTTGTACTATTCAGTTTCATTTGAAATGTTCTGAATTGTGATTCTTAACTGCAGGCATAAATGAAGAGGAAATAAATTTTTGAAGTGAAAGAGAAGTATTTCAGAGTGCATTCTGAATGACACTGGGGTCCTCTTTACAGCAATTTTCACTTTAAAGACCTCTCAAAATCCTTGGCATTTAGATTCAGAGAGATGATAGATGATAGCAGTTGATCTTCCCAATTACGCTGTATACTGGTGAAGTAAACAAAGTTCTGTGGAAACTTTTAGGTGTCATGCATTTCCTGCTTATTCAACTCCTTGATAAGGAAGCAGCACATGGTTCTCTTCATTCCTCACAATTGCCCCATCAGAGGCAGGCTTGTGGATTCTTGAGAGTTCAGTCTATTTTTTCTCATGTGAACCATGCTATTTTTTTTAACTGTCTGAAAAAAGAAAGGCAGTACAAGTTATGGACAAGAACAACCTGAAGTACAAGTGTCAGTTCTCTTAATATTGTTTGTGTGCTTGATTTGTTTTCTTTTCAAGAATTCGTTTGATTTATTGGGAAGAAAAAGAGAGAAATATGCTCTGGAAGAATCTTAAAATAGATCGTTTTCTGTGTGAAAGAAATGTACCGATTTCTTTGCCTTCGGACTGATCTTTCAAGTAAAAACCCATACCATGAAGTTATCCAGGTCAGTGAGACAGGTAATCCTTATTGTCTGCAATACTCAATAACTGAGAAATATACTGATATGAACTCTTAAACCAAAGAATTTCACAAAAGAGTGTTTTATAAGATATATAAAACTGTTCAAAACCACCAACAATGCTGCCTACCCTACAAAAAGACCTTGAATATGTGTCAGAATGGTCAAACAATTGGCAACTTGAAATCAAAACCAATAAATGCTCTGTCTAACACATTGGCAAAAAAATCAGAACACAAAATTCAAAATGGGCGGATACGACATCGTAGATGACCCTCACTCTGTCAAAGACCTTGGAGTACTCATCTCAAATGACCTAAGTGCCAGAGCTCACTGTAACAGTATTGCCAAAAAGAGTTGTTAATCTAATCTTGCGTAGCTTCTTCTCTGGTAATATTGAACTGCAAAGTAGGGCATACAAAATGTTTGCTAGACCAATTCTTGAATACAGCTCATCTGTCTGGAACCCGCACTGCATATCGTACATTAATACAATCAAACAAGTCCAGAGATATTTCACGAGAAGAGTCCTCCACTACTCTGCTCACAACAAAATACCTTATGCCACCAGACTTGAAATTTTGGGCTTAGACAACTTAGAACTTCACCATTTTCAATCCGACCTAAGCATAGTACATAAAATTATCTGTTACAATGTCCTACCTGTCAATGAATACTTCAGCTTCAATCACAACAGTACACGAGCACATAATAGATACAAACTTATGGTAAACTATTCCAAACTCGATTGCAGAAAATACGACTCAGTAAAAGAATTATCAATGCCTGGAACACACTACCTGATACTGTGGTTTCTTCCCCAAGCCCCCAAACCTTTAACCTTAGACTGTCTAATGTCGACCTCACCCCATTCCTAAGAGGTCTTTAAGGGGCATGCATAAGCACACCAGCAGGCCTACCATCCCTGTCCTAATATTCCCTTTTATTTGTATCCCTTTCATGTATTCATAATCACGTTTATACTTACATCTGTTATCTAATATATGCTTGATGAATTAAATAAATAAAATAAATTTGCACAACTCAATTTTGCTGGAGTAGGTAGTCCAACCACCTTCTTCTAGTTCTAAAGTGGTGTTATTTGATTCTTATCCACTAGAGTGGCTTAAAATAAACATTTTTTTTTAATTTTCTATCTCTACCTATAGAATATTTTTTAATGGCCTAGTGTGTTTGAACACACAAGGAATTTGTCTCCATTGCATAAGCTCTCAGTGTACGTACAAACAACAAAGTGATATGCATAAACAACAATAGGAGAAGGTAATAGCAAAGATGAGAAGGATAATGAGAAGGTCTTATGACTATGTATATGAGGTCTTACATGTAAAATCTTTGCAATTTTGCAAAGTGAGAAAAACTAAAAGAGAACAAAGTCATGAGCATGATTAAAATTCTCAAGATTGACACTAACGAGGCTGGTGAATGCTCAGCAGATTTCACTGCAAGGAGTCATGAACCACAAGACCTTCCAATGACAAACTGATCTAGGACTTCCCAGAATATTAGATTTTGTGTTTGAGGAATAAGGCAAGGAACTAAATGGAAAAGCAGCCTAAGACAGCTGTTGGAATAGATAGAGCAAAGGCAGCAAAAGTTTGCAACCCCTTCGCACCCTTTTTACCTAATCAGCTTTTCTTATAATGATCGTGGCCTATGCATGCCTTGAAAGAAATAAAAATACAGCCAAGCAACCACACTCATGTCTGATAAGTGGGGTTTCCCCCCCCCACAATCATTATGTGCTTCCAGTCTACTAGCAAGTACAGAAAATAGAAGATGTAATCTGTCAGTGGAAATACTTAAGGCTGTTATTCTAGAAACACGTTTGAAAGAAGGGGGAAAAAATCCGTCTCCTGTTAAGAAACTGTCAGATTGTTTTTCCACTGAAAATAACATTGCCACATTCAGTACATGATCTCAGCTGTTTTCAGGATAAAAATGAGAAAATATAATCAAGAAAAATGCGGGAAAAGATCTCTGTTTGGTTAACTTTTAGAATGTGTACGGACAACTTGCACATTCATTCTTTCATATCCTTAAACAATGAATCATTTGACTAGAAGTGTTGTTGCCCCCCCTAAGGAAAAAGAACCACTTCACAAAATAAACCACTTCACAAACGCAAGGCACAACACAGCAGAACAAACCCATCAGGACAAGATTCAGCAACCCAGCTGCATTTGAAAGACAAAGGTCACTCTTTTGATGACAGCAAAGTCCACATTTTGGACAGAGAGGACCACTGGTTTGAAAGAGGATTCAAAGACACCATTTATGTTAACTTTGATCAGCCCTCTCTCAAATGAGGGAGTGGGGTATGACACCACCTATCTCCTGTTTACAACACAGTCCTTTCAGCAGTTCCAAGAAGCTTCCACACCCATTTGGCTTATTCAGATGACTCTGAGGGCACAGATAAACCTCCAAGTGGCCTCAATAACTCTCAAAAGGAGTGCTAATAACCAGATGACTGCAAGGTATATACCTCCTTCCATTCTCTACCATTTATTCAGAAATGAAGAAACTTATTGGGTGAGAAGTGAAATGTCTTCATGAAAAAACAAAGGAAGTCCAGTTGCCTTTTGGTACATAAGGAAAAAGATTGATCTAAAATTGGAGCCAATAGGATCAGAAGGATCCCTTCCCCCTTTCCCCCCTATCAATTTCTTTGCCTCTTGTAATGCTAATCCACACACTTGGCTGTCCAGGGAAGTATGCTGTAGAAGAGGAAGCAAAATCAGTAAACCTGGTGATGGAAAAATTCTGCCATGCTACTCCCCATTAAGCTAAAAATGTTCCAAGAGTTGTGAGATGATTTATTCAGGTTTGACAAAAAAGAAAAAAAATCAATTTAGACTTCCTAATTAAAATACACAGCAATAGTAGTTTTATAGTTGGCTTAATCAAGTCCTGTACATTATAAGGAGGCATCTCATTATTACTGTTCATCAGTTAAATGTGTTTACATCAGCCATAGTAGATTCGAAACACTATTCTAAAGATACACTGGTGAAATTCATTACACTTAATAGAATCTAGTACAAATTAAAATTCCTTTGAACAAAATCTTTCAACGTTATTGAAATAAATCATGGAAGGGTTTCCTATTTCCTGTGTTCTCTTGAAGCAGAGTAATAATTCAGGGCTGCTTTCTATGCGATATTTTGTTCTTGGCTATAGATAGGAGAGTAGAAAAAGGCATGAAGTACACATTTGTATAGATGGCTTCCTCCTCTATCAAAATCAATGAAATGAGCCTCTTGGAAAAAGACACAGCACTCATCCTCTATTTGTAAAGAAGGAAGGGATATTACAGTTTATTATAGGTTTTGTAGCTGATGTTATTTATTATCTACAGCTGAGTTTAAAAAAGGAGCACAGCCATCAGACTAACATTTATTTTCTGTTTTCCTTCACAATTGTATCTTCTCTTTTACTGCAGTTCCAAAGGAATGCAATTAAAGTAATCCTTGCAAAACATGAATCCCTATGGTCCTATGGAAAGGACGCATTGTTGAGATCATACTTTATGACTAACACTTAAATAAAATCAAATAATGTATAGGAAATGTCTGTTTATATGCCTCTTTTCCCAGTATCGGTTTTACCACCACCGCGCCAGATTGTGTGGCTCCAGGATTACTCATGGTGTTGACTAAAACCCTGTGCTTGAAAGATTTTCAGCATCAGTCGCCAAATCTGAATCCCATTGTATTGTAGAATTCCTGACAATACACAGGGTAAGCCCCTAGCTTAAACTTGCACCAAAGGTTCTTCCCTGAACATCACAAGGATCCAGCCACTAAAGCAAGTGGGAGAAAGGAAGAAGGGTAGTCCAGTCTTGGCTCCCTTGCTGATGTCAAATCTGTAGTCTTGAGTTGTGGATATTCTGGTAACTACTCTCTGATGGTTACACTTAAATAGACTTCATTTCTCTTTTCCATTCATGTATGCAGCACACATAACTCCCTCCTTCTAAATCCCTCCCAATCCACTTAGCATCCAAAAATCCTTCTCTTTCTCCTGTCCCTTCTCAAACAAAGAAGGAAGAGGAGATTGAAAACAGGAATAGAGTAGCCACTATGAGGTGGTGAGAAGCACTGTGTTCTTCAAGGGTTCCTTTCTCCCATAATATATGGGATTAGAAAATTAAATTAGTTTTTATTTAGTCTACATTGGGACTACATTGGGAGGAAAGCCATGGCAAATCTAGACAGCATACTAAAAAGCAGAGACATCACCCTGCCAACAAAAATGCGTATAGTCAAGACTATGGTTTTCCCAGTTGCAATGTATGGCTGTGAAGGTTGCACTGCAAGATGATCAAACTGGTCAGTCCTAGAGGAGATCAACCCTGATTGTTCTTTAGAAGGCCAGATCCTGAAGATGAAACTCAAATACTTTGGCCACCTAATGAGAAGGAAGGACTCACTGGAGAAGAGCCTAATGCTGGGAACGATTCAAGGCAAAAGAAGGAGGAGATGACGGAGAATGAGGTGGCTGGATGGAGTCACTGAAGCAGTCAGCGTGAGCTTAAATGGACTCTGGGGGATGGTAGAGATCAGGAAGGCCTGGAGTAACGTTGTCCATGGGGTCACAATGGACAGAACTTCGCGACTAACAACAACAAATTCAGAAATGTAGTTAATGTTTATAAATGTAACTAAATATGGATAAACACATACTGTATAACAACAAATTAACCCCTCCCAAAGGGCATTTTCTATGCTATAAGAAGTGTATACACAAACAGGAAGAACAAGAGTCTTGGACCAAAACATCTTACAAAGAGATGCTTCTTATGGAGACCAGAGATCCACATGCAAATATAGGCAGATGTTGCTCATGGAACCTACCTGCCCCTGGGCTTGCTCATTCTAAGTCCAGGGTGTTTTTGAGAGCTCAGCCTTCAATCCTGAGAGACCTGATCCTCTGGGTGTCAACCCATTGAAAAGAATGCTGAAAAACTATGGAGCCAAGTTGCTTTTTATAATATCAGTATGTGTCTCTCAGTATGACCCTGATTGAATGCCCATTTGTCCAACAGGCAGATTATCTGTTCTTTGGCAGAAGGGAGATCAGCCCTTCAATGAAAGAACATTTGCCTTGCCTGCTTTAACTGACACTCATTAACCTTTTATTGGGCACTTGTGCAAGAGGCCAACTTCTGCTAAAAAGCCCTGCTCTGAAATGGCTACTTTGCCCTTTGGGCTGCCTCCTCCCACAAGGTTAATGTCCCAAACCACCAAAAGTGCTGCTTCAGAGGAAAGAGAGGCTTGTGGTTATTCCAAAGGTTATGTGGGTGAAAAGAACAGCCAATAGGAACACAATGTGCTTTCAGATTGCTACTGATGGCAGGCCTCCAAATTAGGATAAAAGTGATTCCACCATCATCTAACTCGGCAGCTCCAGCAACCAAATACTCTTGGCCCAACCCTACAAGTAATTCAGTGGTTGGCTAGATGGTAAAGGGACATTGTTGAACCCATTACTTCCATGTGTAGGATTGTATTCTCAAACACCAAACTACAGGGAGGGTTATTTTCCCTATTGGATTTTTCAGGCAAACACAATACATTTATCTAAGAAGGATAGTGTACATACATTATCCCAAAAAAGACAAATTTTAAAATAATGTAAGAGTGGACAGAGAAAAAAAAATACAATTCTTCATAATGGGAAAGGGGTGGTTAAAGTACATCAGAATTTTTTAATATACCTCTATTACTACAATTTTACTAAATGATAAGGATTTGCTTATCATTGCTTAAAGACAGTTCAATCTTATTAATTTGTACAGGGAGTAGTTGCCTGGGCAAACCAGCAATCAATAAATCCCACCAGAATTAAACACTTTGGTGCTTAGTGAAACATTTAAACACTGAATTCGGTAGGATTCCAATGGCTAATTCCTGCCTTGATCAAGTCCGTTCTGATGTATGCATATATTCATTTAGACAGTTGATTTGAGTCCAACAATACCCTGACTATTGCACTATGGCAGTTTCCCGAGATTCACTATTACCATCTTTCCTGTAATTAAATCTGTGTTTCAAACATCTAAGGACAAAACTAGGGGGGAGGAGGGGATTTCCAAACATTTCCCCAACTGATCACCTCCTTCAGCTCCTCTTAAACTAATAGATAAGACTGAAATCACAAGATCCATTTCCTTACAATTACACTTCATCATATACTTTAAACAAACATGGAGGAGAATAGCAATTTGATTGATAAGATTAGATAGATCAAATGACAAACTATGCCCGCATAAACAAAATAGAATTCACTTGCCTTCTTTAAACCAACTAGAATCCTTCAGGCACTTGAGGAAGCTAACTTTGCAACTTCAATGAAGCAAAAGTAGTATCCCCAACAGAAATTCACCAGCAGATCTCAAAGGATCAAGACATGTAGGAAGCTCCTGCTCTTGTAAATTAAACAGCAAAAGAAATTAAACGAGCAACTCTCTGTACGGGGCACAGAAACTGGAAAAGCAGTCACTGCAACTGACGGAGTAGTAATTATGCACTCTTGGCAAAAGGAAGTGGTCAGACACGTAGAGCACTAGCTGCAGCTTCACAAAAATCTTTGAAAGCACATCTCATGTCATGCGCTGCCATCTCTGATCCTTCAGATTACGAAAACATGATTTTCAGTTGATTTTGGTGGATGAACTATAGGATTATAGAAATTCTGGGAACATTAATATGTTACCTTAACTCATTCAAATGCAAGTGCAGTTTTCTATTCAGGTGACTAGGACATACTAGCACATTGCACACCAAAACAACTAGCCACAAGGACATTTTCTCCATCACTCTGCTAAGCAACTAATTCCCACAACAATGTCAAACTACCTAGAAGAACTGTATTACTATTATCCTTCTCATCTTTCCTATGACCTATTTTCCTTATCTTCTTATGACTATAATTTTGTTGTTTGTATCTTATGATTTATATTAATTGTGTTACTTAGTATCCTAGTATGATTTATGTTGATTGCTTATTTAGTATCCTATCACTATCACTGAGTGTTGTTGTATCTTATGATTTAAGATGAATATATTTTATGATTATGATCATGATTTATCACTTGTTGCTTGTATGTACACTGAAAGCTTAAGCACCAGAGACAAATTCATTGTGTGTCCAACTTGGCCAATTAAGATTTCTATTCTATTCTGCATTAGTTACAATGCATCCAAATGATTAAGTATTTAGCTACCGGTAGGTTCCTGGTGACTATATGGACTAATGCCTCCCACCTTAATCTATAAGCTTTCAAGAACATTTCAGCAATTTCTTCAGACATTTATCTATTGTCTTCCACTTCTTGCTCTTGCCTCAAACTTGCCAAGTTTAATCATTTTTCTAAACCAGCCCCTTACATCACATGTCCCAAATGTGTGACTTCTGGCTGGCTGATAATCACTTTAAGGAAGCAGTCAGTTTTATTTGGTTATAAAATGACTTATAAGAAAGTCAAGGAGAAAAAAAGGAGATTAAATTATTTCTTTTAAAAATCCAAATTAATGGTATAAGAAACGAGTATAAGAAATGGGTAGCTTCATCATTCACAGAAAGGGTAGCCCCAGCCTAGACCATTTATTCTTTTTCTCAATTTCATGGGTTGCCTGTAGAAACTCACATAATCTTTGATATCTGTCTGTCTGCTCCTGGGAGGATTATATGATTTTGGCCTGATCCTGCCAGGGATAGTTTTTAATATTCTGAACAATTCAGTTTGATGAATATGAGGACCTCTGTCTGCAGATGCTTACCAAAAGTAAAGGTGAGGGACCTTCTCACTCCACTGGGATTGGCCCGTACCACTCATGCCAACAGAGGAGGCATTATTCCGGTTGGTGGGGTCCGGGGAGAAGGCCTTCTCTGCTGTTGCTCCTGCCCTCCGGAACATCTTGTCCACACACACCCATGTGAGGTTGGCCCCAACCCTCCTATCCTTTCATGAGGGCCTAAAGATGTGGTTCTGCCAGTCGGCTTGGGGTCCCATTGGGGAGAACAGTGCAATAGAGATGGTTGATTGAATAATAACAGATCCCACCTCACCCTCCACTCTGCCCCCACCTTCCCCATGTGTCTTTGATTTTAATGTTCAATTCTAACTTTTTATGTTTTAGCTTAGATGTAACTGTAAGCCGCCCAGAGTTACACTATCGTAAGACATTAATTAATTAATTAATTAATTAAACAAACAAACAGTACATGAAGCAAGCGGATTTGGGATATTAGGAGTATGCCCCACATGCAGACTGTATCTCTGGTCAGGGGTATTCCAGCATGCTGTATTTTAATCAGTTCAGTAGAGGAAGTGTTGTAATCTTCAGAGAAGCTACACACACTATAAATGGGGTCCGTATAGATGATCCACATGAAAGATCCTCTGCCATGTTCAAACTAAGGAAATATTCTGCAGACCAGCGTCCTCCATCTGGGCATCTTTAAGAGACAAACATCGATCTAATACTGCTGTAAACCCTAGCAAAAATGGGCATTTGCTTATATGACAATAGAAAATATTTAATAACAATAAACATGCCTGTTGATTTTTTCCAAGGATCCAGGTATTTCACATACACTATCTCAGGCCACTTCCTTTATGGAGCATGGAAAATTTTGCAACAAACTTTATTTATAATTCAACATTTGAATAGATGTCAACACTTTGAGCTAGATCAGATTAGAACACTAATGCCATGTAGGCCAGAACTCTTTTTTTTTTTGGTAAAGCTTCAATAACAGAATCTTGCAAACCTGAATGCATTTCTCCTCTCCCATCCATTATCTTCATGAGAACTAGGAGAGGCTTGTCTGAAATGATTACTCATGTTTTTTCTTGGCCTGGGCTCAGCCCCTTTTATCTGACCTTTACCTTGGCATTGGCTTTTCTTCCAGTCCTTCAAAGCATTCCCTCTGCTTTCTACAATAAGTGGATAGCAGAACCTGCACTGCATGAAAGGGGCACTCCCATGCATTAGAGTCTTTGTGACAGCTTTCCTTCATTCCATATCCTTTGAATATATTGGGACTGTAGCTTTCGAACCAGGAAACTGTGAGTTCTGGTCCTGCTTTAGGCATGAAAGCCAGCTGGGTGACTTTGGGCCGGACATCCTCTCTCAGTCCAACCCACCTCACAGGTTTGTTGTGGGGAAAATAGGAGGAAGGACTATATGTTTTCCGCCTTGAGTCATTTGTACAAAAATAACAATAAAGGCAGGATAAAAAATCTACAATAAATAAACTGGCTATGTTGGCTGAGAATTCTGAGGGTTGTAATTTTACATATCTTGAGGGCTTCAAATTGGGAAAGGCTGCTATGTAACATCATTCAAGACACCAATCTTAAAATGCTGCTTTTTGCCAGCTAAAAAGAAACCAATGGGAAAATTGTTTCAATGAGCTCAAAATAATTCATGCACGCCAGACAGGATCTGATACAAATTCTGGTGGCTTTACTTATCAACTGCAAACCTGTTTATTCTCCACGAGAGTTCTCATCATTTCTTTTAATTGCTGTCTATATCGCCCCACAAGCCTGTGTAAACAAGGCATTACGAACTCTAGCTGATCAGATTATGGAGGCT
>JANHFT010003490.1:97833-110972 GCA_032467955.1 Pseudoxenodon macrops
AAAAAAATTCCACTCCCCCCAAAAAAGATGGCAGTGTCCACTGACCAGAACTGGCTCTGTGACATCACCAGTGGCCTACTATCCACTCGTTAGAACCGGTCCAAACCGGTAGGAACCCACCTCTGGTGCAGGTGCGGCACACAACAACAAAAAGGTTAGCCCTCATTGGCCTAGTGCAAATACCTGAAAGTTTTCATTTGTGAATTATAGGGTGGTTGTGGTACATGGATTGAATCCTAAGGCATGTTGCTGGGAGCAGCAATTTTTCTGCCATGTGGTTCTCAATTATTTCCTTCCTAGTGTTTTTCCACAAGTGCAGGATTGACTCCTTTTTTTTTTTAAATCAATCGAGTGTTGATCCATTGATTGCAACAGGAATTGACTGATTGGCTCATTACCTGAGCCTGACATCATAAGCTCAAGGGTGACTAGCACAAAATCACCCAGCTGGCTTTCATGCCTAAAGTGGAAGTAGAATTCAGGTTTCTGATTGATAGAATTCACTACTAAACCAAACTGGCTGTCTTATCTGATTCTCAATGTAGATCCAAAAAATTAGTTACCGGTATGTCTAATAGCTATGCTTTATCTCAGGAGGCTATCCCAAGGTCTCTTGCAGCATTCTGTGGCCCAGATCTCATAAATTGATCGCTCAACCACATTAAGCCAACATATAATTTGCTTAGGTTTGTCTTACTCCATTGTGCGAAGCCAGCCATTGTGTATATCCAAGCTTTCTGGGTATGGGAATATGAGGGATCTAAACCCACTTATGGCTTCATTGGCACCCTCGCTATTTTGTTCTCTATCTGTTCTTCAGCGTAGCTGGAGAGCTTGGTGTAGTCAACTTGATTCTGTGTATAGTTGACCTTGCACTCTCTCCTTCCTTTAGTGCTTTTTTTTCTTCTTTTCCATTCACCAAATTGATCCTAATCTCCCCAGGGTGACGTGAAACATTTTGAAGGAACATTTCCTTCTCATTGCTACAGGCTCTAGAATCTGGATTGGTCAAGTTTCAGCCAAGATAATAACAACATATTTGGGACAGGAGGTGACTTTGCTATACCTCAAATCCCTGGAAAGAGCTATATGGAGCTTGGTACCTCCATAGATTGTGCCTGCCCTGCCCTTGCCTTCTCCTCCCTTCTGCCCTCTCCCCTCCCCTCCAGATGGATCCAGTCTGTGCCAGGCAGCAAAGGGTGACTCAGGAAAGTCTCCAGTCTGAGTGTTAGTTAATAATCAAGTAATTGAATGTCCTCTAATCCTACCAAACAACAGAACTTGATCTTTCTTTTCTCTTTCTTTCGGTCTTTCTGTCCCACCTCCAAACAGAGGGGAGAGGAATGTCCCAGAGGACAACTAATCCAAGCAGGTGCTTTTAAGCTGCACGCTGTCAAGCTGCCTCCATGGTCCAACAGAAGCATCTCGGGACTCTGTAAGACACAGAAGAATTGGCATCCAGCTCCTAAACCACAGAATGGAGCTTCTTGGAATTAGTGGGTTTCCAAGCCAGCTTGAATTCTTGGTATTTCTGCATTTTCTCAAGCCATGAGCATGGCTGTTTTTAGCACAGCTGATCTATGCTGACCATGTAGATGCTATAATTGAGTGTTAGTAAAATAATTCAGTGGAGAGAAGGAAATACCTGGGAATGCTTGTTAATGAAAGCAATGCTGGTAACATCCAGCTGAGACTGACCTGTGGTGGAGACTTGTGGCCTTCCAGATGTTATTGGACTACATCCCTTATAGACATCTGGGCAAACCAAGATAGTACCAAAATAATACATGCAGACTAACGTCATGACTCAAACGCCACCCTTACCTACCGTACTTTCATCCAGATGTTTGATGGAAATATGTAAGTTGTGGGTTTGAATTGTGACGTCTCAATGTACACTTATGACATAAAGTTTGTTATTTGCCTCCCAAATGCCCCCTATGGACTTTTGACAGTTAGGTTGTGATGGAAACAAGTAACACATTTTATTTGTCGTCATCATTATCAGCCATTCGCTGGTGACTTACTTTTGGCAACTCCATGGATCAGCACTCTCCATGCCCCTCCATCTCTCCCCGACCTCTTCAGATCTGCCATGCTCATCCTGGTGTCATCCTTTATAGTATCCAGCCACTGGGTACTAGAGCAGCTCCTTCTCCTTTTTCTGCTGATCACTTCCAGCATTGATTGACTTTTTGAGTGAGTTACCTCTCATGACATGACATTTTATACATAAATAATCTCATGACATAAATAAGAAAATAATGCAATAATAATACAAAAGAATAAAAATAGAAAGCTCTTGATCTATAAGGATGATCACAAATCCTTATAGATCAAGAGCTTTTTATTTTTATTGGGAGGTGGCGGCTTTTCTATCCATCCATTGTCTCCACATCATGGTTCAGTAAGGCTTTAGATGGGATTCCCAATTTATTTGGGCATGGTATTTCCCCCTGGGAAATGCTATGGGCAAGAAGGACAGAACAGGATTAGTGATACAACTATAGATAACAAAGAACTACTTTGCACTGAAAACTTTATCCCCTCCCCTCTCCCGCCCTGTTTCTCTTAAGAAAATTGCCCAGGAATGTTTATCTGCATAAAGTATTCTTCTTCTCAAATTAGCAGCTTGTGAACAAATGCAGTTCTTCCCCCCCAAACAAATACTTTGTTGGGTCAGAGACAGGCTCACTACTTTAGCTACTCAGTTCCAACAGCGACCAGATAAATGCCTCCAAACCCATAATCACAATAGGAAGACAATGGTCTCCCCCTTGTGTACGCAGTGCTTGTTTAGTATCAGGGGCTGTATTATTTCTGTACATGGAAGCTCCATTCCAGCAAAGAACTTTTGTCAGGCAAGGGTCCACCTTGGCTTTTTAAAGAAGCCTGAACATGTTCTTTCAAAAGGTTGATCTTTAACACTGTGGCCGGCTGCCTGGGCTTGGTTGTACACCTACATTTTGGGCCTCAGAGTTATGTATTTTCTTGGCAATTCTTTTTGTAGTCTTGACTGACGGAGTCTTGCCAGCAGATTAGCCTCAGGCGTGTAATTGGCTGAGTGGCTGAGCATAAAACACTGGGAGGCACTAAGCACTTTGCACAAAGCACTGGATGCATTTTTGACTGGCTGGGACGGAGTAAGGGTCTAGGAGTCTGGCCAGGCGAGATCGAGAGCACCAGAGGCAGGTAAGACGAGTCTCAGCTGGGCTGCTAAGAAACCCCTGCTGGGCATTCCTGCAGGGAAGAAGGGATGAAGAAAGAAAGGGTGGTTGCTAAGCAGGTAATTATGTGCTGTGTAATTCTCCTGAGAATCAAGGGAAGAAGGGAGCGAGAGAAAGGAGATTGTTAAGAACATATTCATTTATTAGATGTATAGCCTGCCTTTATTTTCTATAATTAAGTTTGGTTTCCCCAACAATTACTCTGCTGGGCTGAGAAAAAGCAACTCACCCAACATTATACTCCATGTCTAAGGGAGAACTAGAACTCAAGGTTTCCCAGTTTCCAGTTCAGTGCCTTAACCAGGTGTGGTATTGTAGATACTGGAGTTGCGTCATCCCCCAAACCATTGTCCCTTTATCTATTCACCATTCATGAATTTACAACTTGTTGGCTGGGAGGAAAGTACATCAAAGCATCCAATTGTGGCTCACCTCTTTGACAGCCATTGCTCTCAGGCAAAATTCCTTTGTCACAAAAAGATAGGAATTGTTAAAAAAAATAGTGGATTGAAATACCTTTAGCATCTAATTTTGTCTGTTTCTAAGAACAGGCTTTCCACTCCCTTTTCCTGAGCTACATCTGAACTTCACTTGCTGCCTGTTAAGAACAGAAATGTTGTTTTACCTGCTTTTCATAAAACCAAACCAAGATCTACGCTGGCAGATGGAGAATTTCCTTAATTATACAGTTGCAAGCTTTTAATTGTATCAGTGGAAGGACTTGAAACTGGATTAGCAATGCAAGGCATCTGCTCTACCCCTTGGCTGCCTAAAATCCATAAAGCTAGTAACTGCAGGGGGTAATGAAATGGAAGTCAGGCTCTGGGAGGCTCTGAAGATAAGCTGAATGCCTGTCGAGGATAGCTGAAGAAGAAGGAACTTTCCAAACTCCTCCTTTTCCCCCAATTCCCGGAGACAGAGAAGGAAGGTGGAAGAGCATTTCCTCAAGTGCTAGCAGAACATTCTCCTGAACCCTGGTCTGTTTTTATGGAAGGCAAGTTTTGATCAATGATGGTACATCTGCTTTTCATGGGAGCATTTTGTTTCATGCACAGTTCTAGAATGGTCAGAGATTGCTTGTTTAAAGGTTGGCATCTTATTCCAAAAACGGGTCAGGTGATGGATTTTTCATTCAGTTTTCCAGGCAAGTGTTGAGTTGTTGTTTTTTTGTATCCAAGTATTCAGTATGAGGGAAGAAAGATTTGGGTAGAGGGGGAGATCAGCTGGTATTTACTAGCCTTTTGAAATCCACCGGAAATGCAATTATTACACATGATTCACTAAGTCCAGTTTCTAACCAGGAGAGAAGTTTAAAATTGGTCTGGTTCCAGGGAAGCCAAAGATGTCCAATTATTATTATTATTATTATTTTGGTTCTTCTGAGGCTGGGTGAGTACTTGAGGCTTTTCATTAAAACTGCAACCTTTTAAGCAATAAGTCTAATGTTTTGCTGTAAAGTTCCATTCAACTGCATAGAAAACAAAGGATCAGAAAATACTTTGAGAGGAGCAGCCGCTGCTCTTTGCTAACTTTGGAGTCAACATTGAAGGAATTGTACTAGAATCGAACCTGAAAAAGAAGTATACAGTTTCTAATGCTAATTGGTGGTAATTAATTGATGGCTTTTGGGGGAATGCCAGAAATATGATCACTATTATACAAATATTTGTAATTTTAACCAACGAAGTGTTACGGTACTTAGCCTGACATGCTTTTGGTGTGGTTTACAGGAGAACTGTGCCCATTTTATTACTCTGAAGGGCAGCCCTGGCTAAAAATTGAAAATTAGATTAGGTAAAGAGCCTTTCTTATTCAACCTCTAATGATTTGATCAGGCAAATATTAAAAGCAACATACAATAATGTGGGCATAAATATCCAATGTATATCCAAAATATAAGGGAATGCAGACAATATTTATTCCTGCTCTGTTTTCCACATATTCTGTTCCAGATGTTTCCTATCAGCATTTTGCAAATCTATCTTTTGCCCTTCCATAATCTTCTCTTTTATTGTCAGAAGGGGGAGCCATTGTCTCATTGAAATGCCTCATTTCCTTAAAATCAGGAAATGTAGCAGCACCTGAAAGGCTAACAAATTTTGAAAACTGGAGGTTTTTGACTGGGATAGTGGAAGGTCCTGCCTTGAGCAGAGGGTTGGAGTAGCAGACCTCTGAGGTCCCTTCCAGCCCTATGATTCTATGTCTTCTATGAATAGGTTATTACCTAAATTATTAACATGAAATACAATATACAACAATAAAATTAGAAGACAAAGTTTGCCGAAAGAAACGTTATTGTTTTTGCTGCAATTGATTAATATGCCTTACACAGTTGAAACTCATAAGATGAAGGGAATATCAGAAAAGCGACAAATCACATTAAAGAGATGAATGTTCTTTGTCCTAGATCTGTTGGAGAAAGAATCATTTTCCATATGACCACAGAAGCATTATTCCTGCCCCCTCTTAGCTCTGGGCTGGAGCACAGCAACCAGGAGAGCTCAGAAGTCGATGAATTCAGGCAGATGGTGGGGACCAAGGATGTGGTCAAGGATGTTTCCATAAGCCCTGAACCCAGTAATCCATTGATACCCCCACTTGAAGATGCCAACAGTCTCATCGCCAAAAAAACCACACTAGAAGAATTATCCAACTTAATAGAAAAGGATGACCCTGTGGAGAAAGCCTCCTCATCTCCAGTCATGCTTTCCCAAGGAATGAATATGGCACCTGTCTACAACCAACCAGACCAAGGGCAAGAGGATAGCCGGATCAAGATGCCAAATGTCTGCTCAGAGCAGCAGAAAGAAGAAAGTGCTTCATGTCAGCTGGCACAAGGAGAGACTGGCAGTTGTCTTGAGTGTCATGACAACATTTTAAATGTTTTTCCGGAATCCAAGCACTCAAATGGAACCTCAATACAAGAGGTCCAAGGAGTGGAGACCAAGCTGTATCACTGCCCTGATAAAGTTCCCGTTGTGCCTGCCGATTCCCTGAAACCTTTGGAATGTGTCCAAAAGGCTAAAAAGAATCCTCATGTTTATGATGGAACTATTTCAGATGTTGCTTCAGAGCAACAGACCTCCAATGACATCTCTAATCAACCAGGCCAAAGGATAGAAGATGACACTGTAGGTCATTCTGTCCAATCTTTTGATGCGTATTCAGATTCACCAGGGAAACCAGAACTTTCCAGTAGCCTCAAGCAAACTCCTGCCTGTGAAGAGAAAAGCGAAGGTCTCACTTCACCTAAATCTCTCAACTTGCTGTGTCTGGAGACCAATTGTCAAAACCAAACAGGGGAGGGGGAGTGTTTCATCTCCAGTCATTCTCATTTTGATTTGACAGATGAACTTCTGGGAACATCTCATCCTACCGACATTCATGAAGAAATAAAGCCAAGCTGCCAAAAAGTTACAGAAACAGGTAATGAAGAAATAATGCCCAATAGAGAGAATGACCAGTTACTTTTAGCTTCAGAAGGCTACCAGGATCGTGTCAATGGACAGTTTTTGAGAAAAGCCTTGGAAGATAATTCTCAGGCAACTGATGAGCAAGTCACCCAAGATTCTTCCTGCAGTCCAAATTCATCTTCCCTGGCATTAGCAGGCTCCCAGCTAGATGTTGACTTCTGCTGCCAGCAGGGGGCATCAGGTACAGGTTGTGACACTCTACCTCAGAAACGGTCGGCACAGTCTCCTGTGGCAACCAATGACTCCTGTGGACCTGCCCACCAGGGCCTGGCTCCTGTATGTGACGGGCAAGACAGGGAAGGATTGGCTATTCATGAGTCAAGAGGAGCCGGCAATAATAATCAGTCCCAGGGTGAGGTTGGAGCAGAGTGTGTGCTGGAATCTGAGAGGCAAAAAGAAGCTTCCAGGGACTCTGAGCCTGGAGAAAATACCAGCCAGCCAGAGGAAGCAGAGAATCTGACTGGTGCCAACAAACTGGACAAAGCATTTCCTGACTCACAAAGCCTGACGGGTACAAGTGATCCAACTTGTCCCAGAGAGGCAGCTGGTGCAATGGTTTTAGCCAGTGTTGAAGATCTGCTAGATACCAGGAACAGAGCAGACTCTCGAGGTTTAGCTAATGCCTCTTTAGCTAATGGGCTAGATATTGCTACAGAGCATTCTGGCTCAAATCCAACACCGAGAAAGGGATTACTTCTTGATGTTGCAGAACCCACCAGTACCAGAGATCTGGTGAGCCCAGAGGATCCAACTCTTGCTGCACCTCCTGCTGAGGAAGACTTGGTGACTGAAGAATCAGATTGCCCCGCGGACCTGATGGGAAATAATACATGTGAGCCTGAAAACCCTTCTCACGCTACTGAGACCCCAATTGAGCGAGAGATCCGTGTACATATGGAAAGGGAAGAACTTCTACGAAGGGAGAGAGGCCTGGGCAGTTTTCGAGGTACCCAGGAATATGTGGAAGTGTGCATCAAACCTATCTTGAACCAAAGTATGGCATCCTCCATAAACCCGAAGGAGAAGGAGCGTCAGTGGGCTGGTGTCCAGATGCAGAGGGAGATTCAACGGGAGTGTCGGCGTGAAGAGGACCTAGTGCAGTTGGGCAAAGTGAGAGGCACCTATGACCGTGGTACACCACAAGAACTGCAGGAGAAGAAGATGATTTTTGAACAACATTCCTACCCTGAGACACCAGACTTCAAAAAGATGGTGCATAGCAGCAACAACAACAACAACAGCTGCACAGAAAATGGAAGGGGACCATCTTCTGCTGAGGGCAATCAGATGTCCAATATGATCATCCTGGACTCTGGTGTTTTAGCAGAACCAAAGCAGCATATGCCAGGGAGAGCCTCCTTGGCTAGCCCCTTTTTCTGCTTGCGTGCCAAAAGCTCTCAGTCTCTGTTGGATCAGGAGGTCCGGGAGGTCCGGGAACGAGAACGGGAGCTGCAGAGGCAGAGGCTCGCCCTGTATGGCTCATCATTGCCTTGCCACCCAGCAGAAGACTCCAGCGAGGAAGTTCCCTCCCCACCAGGTAAGTACTGTAGGAGGGGAAAGGTGGGGTGAAGAGAAGAATGAAAAAGGACCACATGCTTGGCTTTGAGTTGAGGAATGAAAGCAAGCGGGTGATCCTTTCTTCATTCCTCTCTTCAGTTTCCCCAAAACAGTTTTTCCCAAACTGTTGTCATTCAAATGGACTACAGCTCCCCTTATCCCAGGTGGAGTATGCTAACTTGGGCAAGACTTTATTAAAATGAAAGCAAAAAGAATTTGGGTGAAATAGAGGGGCAAGAAAAAACTGAAAGTTCTTCAGGAACAGAACAGAACTGAGCAAACTGGAATTCATTCCAGTTATAATAGCCAGCAGCTTTGATCAGTTTTCTCCATTCTGAGGATTTTGAGGTGTGTTGGGATTATATTACCAAGAATTCCCCATTCATTTTTAGAACAGTTGTTTGGGGAAGATTGGAGGCTTCTGGGCATCCAACAGAGGCATCCAAATCCAGATGTATATTTGCTCTCCTGTTGCAGGCCTCTTCTGAAATCGACTCATTCTGAGACTAGTTTGTTGGGGTCAAGGGGTTAAAGTGCTTGATCTGGTCAATCAAATCATATTGCAATATGATCTCACTGCATGACCTTGAAATTGCTGCTCGGTCTGAGATATTTAAAAAAAAATGCAAAACGGGAAGGCACAGAAACTTGAGGACAAAAGTATGTTTGGGGAAAGGATTCTGAATGGATAGCAGGGCCCACTTTTATGCCACAGAGAAAGGAAGACGAAAACTGTGACACTACATTGATGCCATAGAATTCTGTTTTTAATCTTGATTTCGTCTGTTTGCCTTTTTTCATACATTGCTCACCCTAAAGACAGCAGTGCATTCTGATTCCTCCTCATTTCAACATGATAAAATGAGCTAATAATATAAAGAAAACCAGGGCAGACAAAATCTGGTCCATCCAAGTGTTTTGCCTTCAGCTCTCATAAGAAGACCCTGTCAAGAGGGCCGATATTAAGGACGTGTGAAAACTAGGCCTTGATTGTAGTGACACAGGCTTTTGACACTCCTTCGCTCCGCTGATTCCTATGGCTTAAGAATGTTGCATGGACTGCGGTTGATCTCTGGATGTCTCACTGCTTGCCGGCTAATGTGATAAAAGATTGTTGGACAAAAGCAGGAAAACCTGTGTTCAAATCCCTTTAATATCATCCATTGACCCTGTAACCATAGTTTATCTGTATCATACATGTATATGTATGTGTGTATCACGTGTATATGTGTGTTATGTATGTGTACACTTTTGAGAGCAGGCAACAGAATTTTATGCCAGTGTGCCCATAGTAAAAAATTACAATAAAGGTTATCTATGTACCTATCAGCTGATACAGAGTGAAATGTATCATGAGAATTTGGCATCCAGCAGACAAGGCTTGTGTATCCAGAGGGTGGAAATAGGTTTCTAGGGTGTTATAGCAAACACTGGGTTGAACTTTAACAGAGGCAAGACTGAAAGGGAAAGCTGGGTGTGAATGTTTATGGCTCTGAGTATATTCTCAAAAGAGGTGTGGAACTCATAGAAGAAATGTGGCAGAAACACATGGAGGAAGAAGGATCCATTTCTGATTTGTCTGTGGCAGTGCTCAGGTCATGCTGTCCTCATTCTTACATTATGGCTAGCCATAAAGTATTTTGGGATTAAATGTATTATGCAAACCCAACCATCATGGCTTGTAATCTATACTTCTTTTTAACATGATGCACAGCATGGGCCCTGCCAGTTGTAAATCATTTATTTAACCAAGTTTAAATGTACGTGTGAACCCAGCTACTATTTGAATTTAAAGCCCTTCCCTGTTATTGGTTACTTAAGCATGAGAAAAAGAGCTCTGTATATGCTCAAGCAATTTCTCCACTATTGACTAGTAACACCTTCACACAGCCATTGTTGACATGATTTATGGTTTGTCACACACTCAGACAGATGTCCAGACTGGATTTGACATTTTTGTCTAGCCATGTCAAGTCCTTCCAAAGACCTGGGCTAGGCAGATCTGGATGTTTGATGGTGTTACAGATATCATCTAAGGATGTAAGATGTTCCAAGTAAAGCTGCAATTGGCTGATATTGGTATCATTATTGTTGTTGTTGTTATTTTGGCATAATGATGAATGAATGATTCTAGAAATGGCTGCAAGCTGCTAGTTGGGGGGGCGGGAATGACCACAGAAGCATTCCCTTGTTAACAAGACTTTGTAGCTCCTAAGACTGATTTGGCTTCCTTTTTCTTTCTTTGCAGAGAGACCTTCCTGCAAGAAACTGGAGGTCACTTGGCCCCCTCCAAACACTTCAGAGAACATTCAGGTGAATGGCCTCCACCAGGTAACAAGCAAGGTAGTCACAATTATCCTCACAGCTGTGACATGTCTATGGAACAAAGCTAGATATCATAAACTCTTAGCACCCCAAATGTGTGTGTGTGCATGTGTGTGTGTGTGTGTGTGTGTGAGAGAGAGAGAGAGAGAGAGATATGATCCTGTAAGAATGTGGGGCACAATCCTCCTGTCTCATTCATGGATTTATTTTAGAACATCCAGATACTTTTCTTGTTTCTTTTCCAAACCTTCCCATGTTTTCCCACCATCTTTGTTTATCATGGTTTTTTTTAATCCCATTAATGAAGATAGTACTCATCATTCTTAAAGCACTTAAAGTAGTAAGAGGCAGGCTAAAAAGGGAGAAAACTTTCAGGAGATGTTAATCATGGCTCACCATATTCCATCTGGTTTCATTCTGCCTTAAAGCTCTCAGGAATATAAGTGATTATCTTAGTACAGGTCAAAATTCAGGTTCTTAGAGCCTCTCTCCATTTTCAATCTGCCCATTCCTCAGTCGATGGCCTGTAACAAGGGTCCAAAGTACAAGGATAATGAGAAGTTCCAACATTCATTCTGTGGCCTCAGAGCAAGACAAGGTTTTTAGCTTTCCCCCCACAATTTTTGCAATTCTCCAACCCAATCCAAAATGATTTAGAGAAATTATTTTGGTAGTGAACAGTCTGATCCCATCCACTTTTACTATATGGATCATGCTGTGTTGTAGAAAACGAATATAGCCCTGGAACCAATAGAAGTTCTAAATCCTCTAAATTATAGGCTTCCTATCATCTCTAATTTATCACTCCTTCCAATTCCAAGCAGCACAGTGTCAGGGCTTTGCAATCAACTTACACTTAGGAATATCAAAGGTGAAAGATGAAGCTGCTCTACTCTACAGCAAGTTTTCTTGGCTGCACTTGGAGATGCTGGGGATTGAACCTGGAATTATCAAATTGCAAAGTATATAAATACTATGGATGCAAAACCATTCCCTTTTTTTATCTCCTACTTGTTCTTCCTTTTCTTTGCCATCTTCCTCATTGTTAACGCTGTGGTTCATTATTCCTTGGAGAAAAGAAACTTTGTTGTTCTTGTAACTTATTCTGCTGTTCCAAAACTTTGTATTTACTGAATAAACTATTTAAAATAACAAGGGCCTGCTCAGTATTTATCACTGGTAGCTTTGATTTGCTTTTGCAGTCATCATCTCCCCATGTCTTTCTCCATAACCCAGAACTTTATTGCACCTGACAGAAGCAGTTGCAGGATTGTAGTTTTGCTAAGAATCTGCACCACTGCAAAGATCAGACTCTGAAATTTACTTTGAAATATATGAGGCGTTTGCTAAGGATGTCTATGGTTAGCCAAGTCTTATTTTATGTCATGGTATGATAAGTATGGATGGAGCTTGAATGAATTTATCTCTGTATGTTTTCATGCATGCATGAATGAATGCATGAATGAATGATCAATTGGCATGAGAGTCTAAGCATGCATCCCTGGGATTGGTTGGTTGCTTGGGCTATTCCCTCCACATTTTTTTAACTTTTGTAATTCTTAATTTTTAACATTTTTAAACTCTGTTTTTAATATTGTTTTTAACTATGTCTCTTTTTTCATGGTTTTTATTTGCAAACCACCTAAAGTCACTTTGGTGAGATGAGTGGTGGAGACATTTGATAAATAAAATAAATATTGAGGGTGACAGAGAAAACTGAGCTATTTACCTTTTATGTGATAAAATGCAGCTATTGTATGAGTGTACATGCTTAAAGTGAGACTCCTGCAAATTCAGCTCTTCAATAGTATGTCTAAATGTGCAAATATTCAGGTCCTTCTGTTGCATGTGCCTCTTTAAAAGAGACAAGAATGGTAGGGTACCTAACTCATGTCTACATGAGTATACGGTAGTTTATCATACAAAAAGTGGCTCAGCTTTGCACACATTTATCTTTTGCAGAGAAAGTTGCACAAGTTAATGTCTTGCACAAACCATTCTCACAAAACGGACCTGCGTGCATTTCTGCAGAACACAAAACCCTTGCTGCTATTTAAAACAGTGGGAGGGGGGGAAATGCTGATTCCCCCCTCCCCTTTTTTTTTTAAACAAAACTCTTTCAATGGACTCATTGTACTGCAATACATTTACATTTGTTTCCTTTGTCCTTGATAGCAGCAGGAAAGTAATTAAACTGTAATAGTAGTGCTGAGCTATTATTCTTAGGAGTTTTCATATCTAATCTCATGTGGTTGCAGATATTGAAAAGAAATTCACATGCTTCAGTTTCTTTTTGTCCTTTACTGAGATAATCTAAAAACAACAGCAGTGGCCTCTCAGATTTTTCTGTCTGAAGTTCCAGTAGGAAGCAATTGACCTGTTACAAGATTCAAGGGGCTTCTATGGGGTTTACTTAGGTTTCCTTTTCATGCCTGGACCTCTTTCCTAGAAGAGGAGCCAATTTGGAGCTTGCTTGTTTATTGTTTGTTTGTTTGTTTGTTTGTTTGTTTGTTTGTTTGTTTGTTTGTTTGTTTGTTTGTTTGTTTGTTTGTTTGTT
>JANHFT010003490.1:111072-127143 GCA_032467955.1 Pseudoxenodon macrops
CTGGGAGGCAAATTGCTGGGAGGCAGAGGCAGATTTTTTTTCTTGTTTTCTTGTTTTTGTCCCCAAAAACTAGGTGCGTCTTATACTTCGGTGCGTCTTATACTCTAAAAATACGGTAATTAAAAAGAAGCTATTATGAAATTATAACATGTATAACACTACATATTACTAAGAGATATAGAGCTGCAGTTTTTAGTAGTCTAATCATTGGTTTAATCATATTTTGTTATAAATTGTAATTGTATAAATTTTCTGTGCTTCTGTTCTCCAAGTAGAAGACAAATTGAAATAATGAAAAATCAAGCAACTTGCCTTCATTAATGTAACTTAATTGCGCTTATTGAATGTTACAGTCACATAATGCATTTTAAAGGAGATACACTAGTTATAATTCAGATTGGTTTGGCTTAATTTAGCAATTCAGAAAGCAATCAATCAAATCACAAGACATATAAGCCAAGTTAATATATTAACAGTACAGCTTGATATACAGTATACTAAATATCTGTATAAGAAACTCATAGATTGCCTAGAACAAGCGAAAGTCTTGAGTGATAAGAAATGGGCTTAAAGGCAAGATTGCTGACCATCAATCAGTACATGACCTTAAAATATTTAGCAAACGATATTTATCTCAATCTCAGTGCATACTTAATGATTCCTGAAGGTGTTTTTTATTCAATCTCTAGAGGAAGACATAGCAATAGCAATAAGCACTTAGACCTATATACTGCTTTACAGTGCTTTTACGGCCCTCTCTAAGCAGTTTACAAAGTCAGCATATTGCCTCCAATAATCTGGGTCCTCATTTTACCCACCTCAGAAGATTGGAAGGCCTGATGAGATTTGAACTACCAAATTGCAGGCAGCTGGCAGTCAGCAGAAATAGCCTGCAGTATTGCACTCTAACCACTGCGCCACCATGGCTCATATAGAGGATGTTAATGGATTATGATGTTCCATGAGAATATATATACATGTAAACCAAATGTAGAGCAAATAGAAATTTCTTATCCCAAATTTCTGCTATAAAAGGATTAAATAAATGTAATTTCTCTTGCCTTATTTAATCTTTATATCAATTGTTTAATTCAAGTTTAACAAAAAGTGAATTTTATCCAGAGGCTGGCTAATAAGCCATTATTTGTTTTACTTATAAAAATGAGGTGATTATTCCTTCCCTGATACAAGGTGATCTTCAATGGAATCCATCAGTCTTAGACTGCAAAGAAAGACTTATTACAGGAAAGAAAAATTAGAAAATGTTTATAGTAAAACAAAAGTTGTATTTACAAAATGATGTGCTAATGAACTGCATAATTTGAAAATAAACAGCAATCAGACTGAACAAATTAAGAGTTCTAAATGGTTAGAAATTGTTTTTCAACCTATGAATGCTTAGAAGAAGAAGGGAAAAAAACTATTTCATCTTCAGCCCAAAATACTTTCAATGCAATAATTAGATGTTTTTATCCTTTGTGGAAGTAATCATGTTCTGTTTCAGCCACACTATTCAGGGCCAAAGTGCTAAACCTAATACTTTGTACCACAGGCACAAATCTGTGTCCATAAAAAGATGCAAAGAAACTTGGAAATAATTCAATACAGATTTTTAAGAACAATGTTCCTCACTGTATTTCAAGTGCAGGTTTGAGGCTGATGCTTGGTTGCATGACATTAAAGGTTGTCATGAGGATTTGATAATTGAAATATTAGTTAATATTAATTTGTGGAGTGAAGAAGAACTCCTTAAACCAGTTAATCTTTGATGATACATTTGATTTTTCATGAAGAAAAATTGTGAGGATCTCATTCTACTTATTGTGCATTCTCAGCTCAGTTTTTAATAAATCTGGAGTTTCAAAGGGGAGAGTTGAAATACCGAATCTGATCATGGAAAGCCATATAATGATGACATCAATATATCATTAATTTATTATGAACTGAAAGTAAGAATTTTCCAGAATCTTCTGTAATACAAGAAAATGTAGATGGGAAATACTGTTTGAGGAGAATTTTAGATGCCTGATTTGCAAGCTTCTCAGGCATTTAAAATCAGCTTCATGTGGAATGACTTTAGCAGCTTAAGTAGATTCTTCAGTGAATGCTTATCCATCCAAAACGGTAAGAATAGCAGAACAATTTACACTGAATTGGTGGTCTTTAAGTTCCTCAACCCCCCCAGCTTAGATGTTTCTTATCCTTAAATGAACCACAAAATGCTCTTCAATCTAATTTTTAATCATCTTCTCATATGTGTCAAGGTATGCAGATTATTTGTGGTTCTGTATCCTGTGCTTGATTTAAGACACATTTTAATTTTTTTCTCTTTATAGAAAACATTCTGTACTGAATTAACAATGAAAAAACATGACTTTCCTTTTTTATTTAATGTCTCTTTAACTTTCTTTTTCAATTAAAACCTTATACTTCTCAGATATTTGAGATTATTAGCTCGTTTTTGTATTTGTAACTTGACAAACTACAAATAAATAAATTTGCACCTTTTTAACTATCTTTAAAGAAGATAAAAGTTGCAGTGAAACTCTGAAAAACCTTTGTATGTTTGGAATGCAAAAAAGAAGAAACATTCAATGACAGATATTCCTTTACCTTCTGTTTTTACTCTTTCTGATATTTTAGGTTGTTTATACACATTAGTTTTTTCTACTGAAGCATATGTAACAACAACTACTACGGTACTACTTTTAAAAGCTCTCCAGACGATTAAAACATCCTGCTTGATGGCATGCAGTTATATCTATAATTGAGCTTTTTATGTTGTTAGTTCATCCCTTTTTTAGCCACATAGGGAAAGGATATATTAGAATCCTTTCAAAGATTTATAGAGAGAAACAGCAATTTGCATAAGAATGTACTTAGGAATTTAAGTAGCATAAGAAGGAAAAACTGACTTATTTCCCTCCCCCAAAAAAACCATCATGCAGTGATTTTCTGAGTTATTTTGTCCAAAATGTGTCATTTCGGCCTTAAGAAAAATTGTATAATTTCCTCTTTTATACAAACCAACAAAACATTCATTCCCTTTTTCATAAGGGAGTAAACAGACTCACCAAAAATCGATGTTTAATCAAAATGAAAACATCTTTTGGGATGTCACATCTTTGTTTGAATTCAGCTTCAATATATACTTACTAGCAAGTACAATCCATTTAGATCCATGGGAATTTCTTTTAGCTAAACATAAATTTGTAGGATTTGTACAAACCATATGTGGTGGGAGAGGACAAAATACGGTTGGAAAAATGCTATTAAATAAATGAGCCAGAGCTGCGTGAAGCTTTCCACTCCTTTCTGTAGCCTCTTGTTGGGAAGAAAATACATTAAAATATACTAAAAGCACTCAAATAGATTTAACATAGTTTAAAAAAAGAAATGCGTTCAATGAAAATTATGATTCAATCCACATGTGATGAATCAGCATTGCTCCTTTCACAAAAACTTTAAGTCTTCTTCTCTCCCTTCCTCCTCCCACCCCAATTAAGACCTGGCTATTAACACTTCTAAAATAAAGTAAAAGCCTACTTCAAAATATGGCTAAAGAGAAATTGTGATTTCTCTATGTACAATGTTTTATTCATCGTGAATAAAACTTAAGTCTTAATAATAAACAATATTTCTTTAGTGTTTGGTTACATGAATACATGGAATGGTTGTTGGGAATGTCTGCATCAAGATAACTTGGAATGAAAACTAGTATAGAAAAATTACCACCATGGACTGCATTTAAATTCATTAAATGATGCCTCTCTCCTTGAAAACATAGATGACAACATTTGGACAGAGTTTGCATAAAGATTATAAGATGGACTGAGGAAAACAATCACACTATATTTTAAATTTTCATTAAATAAAATACATACTCTAACTCTAACATGGAATCCAATCTGTAAGCTCTCTGTGTTATTGCAGCATGAGGCATAAAAAAGGATTTTAGTTAACTGTGAGACAGGATTTATGCTGCCACAGATTTGTTCAATGAAATAAATCTTTGATGCTTGCAATATCTATGGACTCACTTTTCTTAATGATAGAATTTATTACTGTGCTGCTGAACCTACATTTCTATGACCAGGTCTAAAGTAGAGAAACATACTGAATAGCTAAGAACCTTCATTTTACTCACTTCTTGTCCTGCAAATTCCTTTTATTGATATTAGAAAATGTGTTGGCCTAAATGCCAAACAAATAATTTTGACAAGTGTATTATTTAAACAGCGCATTCTTCTAAAATTAGCAAATAACATAGTCATTTTCCAAAAATGGAATTCTGCCTCCACACACATATTTATGCCAAGTTAATTATTTTTGAAACATTTCATTTTCATGTTCATATTTTTGTAAATGCTTTAAGTTTTGAAAATTGTAATAAGACTGTTATAAATATTAAATAACAGTAATAATTCTACCACAGACCAAATTAGATATGACAGTATTGTAATTCATACAGAAAGCACTTTCATTGCACCTTCCTCTCAGGATTGCACTTGCAGTACTCTTGGGTTTAATTTCCATTACTCAGCCTTATGAAAGCAGTTGAGGGAAATCAGCAAGTCCACATTGGGGGAGTTGAATGGCTGGATGAAATCATTCTTGGGAAACAAATCCAATTCTATTCAGTACTAAATTCCACTTCTTATCTGAAACACTACATTTCTACCCCCAATCCACACAAACACATCATTCTTTAGATATTGAAGACCTGGCTTTTTCCTCAAGCCCTGACATTGCGGAGGGGAGGTTCTCTCACCTGACCAAATCTTTATCTTCTTTTCATTTGGTGGGGGGGGAGGTGATGTTTTAATGAGGATATTTTAACTGATTGCTTTTTATTGTAAGCTGCCTATATTTGATTGGCTTTCTATACTTTTGATTAAATAAATAAAGAAGATTCTCGCTGCAGGTTTTTTTAGCTGGCAGAGGTTAGGCATGTGACCTTTCTTTTTTTATTATTAACATTTTTATTGTTTTATATCATACATTTCCTTTCTATGTTGAGCAATGTGATCTCTACGTGTCCAAGATGTTGACATGCGGATGTCATCATCATTGTCATTATAGTCATATATACATTAACAAATATGCAGTAACATACATTAACAGATATGCGATAACAGCCATCATATTATAACATATATTGTGTCAGGCCTGCGTTTTGGCCTGCCACACTTTCAGCTATTCTATTATGCATGTTATGTTGTGGGTAAATGGGAGGGGGTATCGTGTGGAGTTGCAGACGTGGTCATGTTTACATTCTTTCTAGTGAGCCAAGGTCATCTTTTGTCTTCACACCAAACCGGAACAAGTTGGAGGCATCTGCCAGCATGGCAGAGAGCGATTGGACAATGTGACAGATTTGTGGGTGTGAGGGCAGGATCTTGAACTTTATACTAAGGGGTGGAAACTGTAAATCTTCAGATTTGGGTTTCCACAGTTTGTGCCAACATGTCTCTCCTAATAAATCGAAACTTTGAGGAAAGCTTTGCCTTGGAGTCTGATCTGTTTAGGGATGATATTTGGAACGCTGACATATTGTCTTCCATTATGGTATTGCTTATATAACCATCAAGTTAAAAAAATTACCCATCTGTTTTTGTTTCTCATATGCACTATATTTCAGTCCAACTCTTTCAATCTTTCTTCTCCTTCCCTCCCTTCACTTCTCCCCTTCACTTCTCCTCTCCTCTTTCCTTCTCCTCTCCTCTCCTTCCCTCTCCTACTTTTTCCTCTCCTCCTTTCCTTTCTCCTCTCTCTTCTTTTCCGCTTGTCTCCTTCCCTTTCTCCTACTCCTCTACTCCCATCCATTTCCCTCTCTCCTTTCCCCTCTCTCCTTCCCTCTTCTTCCCTCTCCTTCCTTCTCCTCTTCCCCCAACCTTTCTCCCCTCCCCGCCTCTCCTCCACTCCACTGCAGTCCACTCCACTTCCCTCTCTCCCGTCATCTCTCCCGTCATCTCCATCTTTTTCGTTTCATTGTTACATATTTCAAATTCCCTACAGAATGCAGTGTATTTTTACAGACTATTTCATAACATGGGAACTATTCTACAAATGGTTAGATGACAGATATTGAGGTTAGAGGAGTTGAATTAGGTGAAATATGGCTTATAGGAGAAAGAAAAACAGATGAGTAAATATATATATATATAGTATCATAATGACGATGATGATGTTTGTAAAATTATTAACACAAATAATTATTATCATTATGCATGACTATCACTGCCATCAACACACTGTTTATGTAGATATTAAGTCTGTTTTCCTCTAATGTAATTTCAAGAAAATATATAGTTATATTTGAAAGACATGATAGCTGGAAAATACACCATATCATATGAACTTTCTTGAAAACAGGGTCAACTCAAGCACCCAAAGACAGAGGTGCAGAGGGGGGAAGTACTCTATGTATGTAGTACCTGACTAAACTCCTTCTAAATGCTACTTTTCCAGTAACCGCTAAGTATCAGAACATTTATTAGTTGATATTCTTCCTTGGAATTCAACTCAGTTTATATAGAAGGCCTTCTGCTTTTCAAACCAATAATTGTTTATTGACTTATATTAGCTTTAAGCCAATTGGTATGTTATGTTTACCCTACTCTTTTCCACTGGAACATTTGGCAGAACATTTAGCTGGTAAAGTTTATATTGTTCATAAGACTTGCCATGTTTGTGACAAGTAGAATGGAAGAAGACAGGAAATAGTACATGGCAGTTTGAAGAAAGGAAAAAGGATGTATTGCATATATAAGAATGAGATTTTAAAAAGGAGAAGACATTTATCTTTTTTAAAAGGCTAAAGTGTTAAGCTGAACAAAAGTGACAGTTCATCTCTTATATACTGGAAGATACAACAATGTGACTTAACCTACATTTTTGTGTGTGGGATAGTTTACAGTGTAATTTTCAAACTCCTCTTGCTGCTCACAACTAAAGGAGCAAGATTCTCACTGAGTCTCATAGATTTATTGAGAGGATGAAGTGATTACATGAAGAATCCTGGAAATTAGTGTACTTTAGCCCTCAGTTCCCAGCTAGTACATTAAGCTGTGGCTTTCTTGATTCCTTTGACCCTCTTTCTGACTGCTCTTGACACATGTGTATGTATGTATGTATCTATGTATATATCAATTTTTGCTGATAAATAAATAGAGACTAGTATAGATCTATTTCAAGCTATTCAGCTCTCATCAGCTAGCCATAAAGTATAACTTACTTATCATTCATCATGATATAAAACACTCTAGCCTGCTGAAAAGGACCATGCAAAGAATTTTCAACACAGGATTTAAAAAGTCCATTGTCATAAGTGAAACACATTCCTTTGTGTTAAACCAGTCTCATCCTTGGAAATGTTTGCAATGACTGTTCCAGTTGTTGGTACAATTGTCTACACAATTAGATATGCCAGAAATCAGCTTCAGGTTTCAAAGATATCATTGTGTACAGATGCTTTGTAGTAGATAAGATCTTTCTAAGAGTGACACCCAGACAGGGAGAGCTTCCTATTCAGAGTTCCTTTAAAAAACTGGATACATTTACCCAATGTGGCAAAATCCAATTTGAATATTTTAACAAACTATACATGTTTAATCCATACTTATTTTAGTACTTCAAAATGCATCGTGAAATTACATAGTCTCAGATTAAACACTTGAAGCAACAACATTTAGAAACATATTTTCAATTTCATTCTGCTGGTTCTCTCCTAAAAGTCTTAGAATGTAAACAATGGACAAACAAGGATCTTCAACACAATTCCAAGGAGATGAAAGTGATAATGACTGAGAAAGAACATTTTCTCTCATGGTGCCTCCATTGTGGAATGCTTTGCTATGCCTGGGCATTTTTGCTTTGTGCTGTCTTCTTGGCAAGAGATGAAGAGTTTTTAATTATTTTTATGATGAATCATTAAATATATTTTATAACTTTTACTTTAAATGGTTAGAACTTTATAAGAATATGTTTTTAACCTGAAAATATCTCAGGAACCTGTGATGTACAGAAAGATTAAAAAAATACTTGGAACAAATACCTTAAATATAGCAAGTTAAACCTATTTTTTGTTCACCAGCTTTGGGGCCTAATTGATGAATCATGCTTTTCACCCACTGTTCATTTGTGTTTGGTTATATCAAATATATTTTATTTTTCAATAATATGGGGGTGCTATTGTTTAAGTTAAATTATCACTTAAGCAAAGCAAACCATTTTTTTGGATCAGAAAGAATAAATAGGCATAACATAAATATTTTCATTAAATAAATAAATTTATACAACATGGCAGACCAACAGGTTTAGGAAACCTACTCCATTCTTTTTATGGCCACATCTGTCTACTCAAATGTTACCATGGAGACACATAGTAAGCTCTTTCTTGCTTACATTTTCTCAAGTCAGGCAAGCATTAACAAAAGCAACTGGAGTTAAAGTATAGTGTTATCATATTGGCACAACATTCAGCATTCAAGGTATCAAAATCTATGCAAAAATCTGTAACTTTTCACTAAAGATAAAATTTAAAAACCAGAGGGAAGTGGTGGGTGGAATTGTTCCCATAAGGACAAATTTGAACTCTGACCATATTTCTGGCTGAGCACTTAATCCACAGCAGTCAGTTATCAGTCACAAATACACTATAATTGCTCAGACGGTATAAAAGGGATTTATATGTCAGTAGTATGAAAGTCTCAGCTGTACTGAGCTTCAAGTATTCATTATAAAACCATTTCATATGCCTGTCAATCTGTCATTTATTTGAAGTGTCTGCCATACAGTGAGGTTAATCCAAATGAATATAAGGCCCATGTAAGACGATTTTGTTCATCTCTATAGTTCATCAGCTTGAGGAATTACTGCTTTACTAAAGCATTATAAATAAGGGAAAGAGACTCTATCTAGATTCTTTTAATCTCAATAGTTATATTTGTGTGTGTGTGTGTTACACCTCTCTTTATACTATATTTGCCTTCGCCATTAATACTTGCAAAATGTCAAATGTCACATTACAACCATGTAAGTGATTTTAGTATATTCTATTCCCCAGAATTCTTACATACAAAGTACATAGTAGTGAACAAAATAGTGAGGAAAATTTCATTTATTTATTTAAGAAAACATTAAATAAAAACCTGAGATGAAAGACTCCATTTAGGAGGTTTTCTGAAGCCTTTCACCTGACATCTTCCTTTTACAGCTTCTCATTTCAGGAAACTACAACCGTAACTATAAGAAATTATTCCAAAAACAACATTGCATCTATTATTTTCAAGTGCATATGCTATACAGAAACATAAGTAGACTGAGCTACAAAATTCAATAAATCTATTGCTGGCTTTAATACAATTTCTTATTTATAGTTGGGGCGTTTCAGTCATGGAGAGTTTAAGCTGTTTCAGATTGCTAGAACAATGCAAGGAGGGACTCATTTATAGGAAATAATGATTATATTTTGAATTGCAGCCTGTTCTTTTCCAACTCTAATAATACTTCATACTTCATTTTTAAAGGTTTTACTTTCATAATTTGAAACATAAGCAAATAAAAGATGGAGAAAATCTGTTGACCTCGCAATCATACCTGGATTTTTACCATGAATTCTTGGCAAAACGATAGATAACTACAACTATTATACATTAGGGCATATTATTAAGTTACGTAGGAATACCAAAGACCAAATAAGAGATAATAGTGAATATCATCACTATACAAGTACAATTTGATAGCAGATTCAAAAGACTACAGTAGCCATGATTTAAGAATTTATTTCCTGCTTATGTCTATGACATGTATTCCATGTGTAGAAGTGGGGATGGGTTGATCACAATGTTGAATGTTCCTCCACCCCTGCCTTTTCTTGACCACACATTTCATAGGATTTTTGAACAAAAGAAGCACATCATTTCCCATAGATATAAATCCCTGCATAGATATACAATCTTGTCTTGAAGACACTACCTATTCATAGAGCCCATTGTGCCCATAATAGATTAAATGAATTAAAAAGAGATGTCTGTAATATGTAAAACAATGTGATTATCACTCCATCAGCAACCAAAACAGAATGTGGACATTTATTGCTGAAGTAAATGTAAACCAAAAATAAGTGTAAATGGTCAGAGATTGACAGGCATCTAACAATTTCTATGGCTTAGAAACAATGAAGAGAACTGAAGAACTTTGGCAACAACAGACATATTTAATGATAGAAAAACATTCCGACATTAGGATTTGTGCACTACTGGGAACTGACGGTGGGGAGGAGACATTCACATAGAGGGGTTCCATTTCTGATTACTGTGCCATACTGCTACTTCATCTGATCTCATTTCAATTCATCCTTTCTTTCAGCTTCCGTACAGAGGCCATGCATGTTCTTCCTTTTTTTCAAAAATATAGCCATCAAATAAAAAGAGATATTTATAAAGTTAACTTGAATGACTTCTTGTGGTAATCCTGTTTGTTTGTTTGTTTGTTTGTTTGTTTGTTTGTTTGTTTGTTTGTTTGTTTGTTTGTTTGTTTGTTTGTTTAACATATTTCTATCCTGTTTCATTTCAGTCAAGCCAATAGAGATTCATGTTAAAAATACAAAAGAGCTACCGTATAATTAAAACAATTGCAGATTTTATAAAACTTCAGAGTTTTTTTTTACAGTGGGGCAGTTAGAAATGCTGTCAAATGAAATAAAACACTAGCCTTTAGACTGTACAGTTGCAGTCCTTAAACAAATCCATTCTATATTTTTCAGTGACATATCTGGAGTAGTGGATGCTTTCTTGGGTTTAAAAATAAGTTGTTCACTTCTTCTTAAAACAAACCAGAGAATGAAGTAGTTCTAATTCTAGAAGGGAATTGTGGAAAATGTGCAAGGTTGGTGTTGTCACCCAGAAAAACTTACACCTAGTCAATTCTTGGTGAGCATCCCTTTGGGTTAGTATCTACAGTCAGTACTTCCGTGGAAGTTAGAGACAAACTGGCAACAAATCTCTGTGCAGCTTAAATTTGGCTAAAATTTCAGGAAGCTGGTGTAGCTTTGCCAGAGCAGGTGACCCATGATCTTGTCAGGAAATAACTGTGAGAAGTTTCATCATCAAAAATTAGGTGAACTGTGGTCCGTTGGCAGATTACAATCTAGCTTTAGTCCAGAACTGCTGTACATCATGGCATAACATTGAATAGGGCTCATATTGTCATACGTCAATCAATCACCATGCCAGTCTCCACTTTGAATAGCTTGCCTGAGAGGGTAATTGTAAAGGAACAAACTCACTTGGCCTCAAGCATGTGATCTTATTTGTGTAATATGAGAAAACAGGACATTCCCAGCTGCCATTTGCATTAGAAGGAGAAGCAGATCCTGTTCGGGGGTTTTTCTTCAAGTGCTAAGGCAGTAATCCTGATACATTTACTGTATGATGTGCATCCACTGATCCAGCCATTTGTTTGTTTGTTTCCTGCCTTTATTATTTTTATTATTTTTACAACTCAAGGCAGTGATGCATTGCATAGACTTGTGAACTGGCAAATAGAAACCATGATTCCCAAACTACAGCAGCGTTTGAGGTGGCATGATTTGGAAATTTTTCCCTTTAAGATCAGATCTAGGGGGAAAACTTAATTTGCAATAAAGCATACAAAGAGTATATTAGACATGTTTTTAACTTTTATGAATTCATAAATTTTAGAATTAATTTTAGAATTATGTTAGGATCATAATAATTGCCCATTAAAGGCAACTGATGTTGACTGGCAACTGATGTTGACAGTGCAATCAAATTGTGTTCTTTGGAGGTTGGGAAAAATAAATATTAGTTTAATAGGAAAAATGATGCTGAGTGTTTTTCTTTGTTCTGAGCTAGTCAGGGCAGCATAGTTGGACTTAGTTTGCATACTTGTTTTTTTTTCATGTGTTTTTTGAACCTCACAAACCATTGCTTCCCATTTCCCCTTTTTTCCTCCCTCCCTCCACAGGTGGAGAGAAGTCCTCGACTCCTGCGTCGCCAGAGGAGTGCCTTAATCCAGCGGTGGGAGTCTGGAGCTATTGGCAATGAGGAGAGCCAGGATTAGGGGCTGCTACCACAGCCTGAAGAAGCAATGGGTTGACCTCCTTTCATAAGATACACCGGGGTTTCTCAAGGAGTGCCCCACACAAGCATAAGTGCCGTGTGCGAGCATCTCTCTGGAACCCATCATGCACTCCTTCTATTCAGCCTTTTGATTTGACAGAAATGTTCCACAGCCTGTCTGCATTATCAATGTGATCATAAGTAGAAAGGATGTTTATGGTTGGTTGCCTTCCTCTGAGATTTAAATTGGAGCGAGAAGGAAAGACTATGGTTAGACTATGAGCTGTTCTGAGAGCTTATATAAGTAGAAAGATGGGGTATCATTTTAGTAATCAATAAATCAAATTAAGGTCCAAATCCAAAGCACTGCAGCTATTACCGGTAGTTTGTATTTATGTAGGGACACCTGGATGGACACCGATGTCTCCTTTAAATCACTTTCTATTCATAACTTTTTTGCTACATTTTATAGCTTTGATACACAGAGTCCCACACATGCCATTTTTTTCAAGTAGATCCATGGATGTGCAGGTACACTCCGAGCAAAGCTGGCTACCTTGAGGATGTCTAGGTACACAAGACAGAGGACTACCTTTCGGTTTGGGAGCTTGGCAATTAACTAGTTGACTCTCTGGGCTGATTATGTCTCTGGATACATATCCTCAGGAAAGAAAGATATTAGATTACCAGTTCCTGTGTGACTGATTTTGTCCTCAGGTTTGCTCTTATTCAACATGTTGCACGTGGATTTTGCCCTTGGGTATTTATATAGCACAAAAACATATGGTAGGAGTAAGCCCTTCATATTACTCCAATTCATAGGGGAGAAACCATAACAAAATACATATACCTTTGCAAAGCTCCCTTCTGTTGCTCGTTGATTATTTTGTGTAGGAGTAACCTCAAATTGCTGACTTTTATAAATGCAGCAAGAATCCTGGTCTTTAAAAATTATTTCTTTGGCCCTTAAAAAGAATTGTTGTCTGATGTTTTTTCCTCACTGAGAAAATAAAGGACTGTCATTTTTCGCCCAGAGCTAAAAGCCATTTAAGGGAAAGAGTGAACTTGCTTAATTAACTGTTATTTAAAAGGCTAAATCTATAACAGCATTTCCTTTTGTGAGTAAATGGGATTTATTGAATTAACAGGGCATTTAATGCACAATAAAAGCTAACTGGCAGAGGAGCTCTCTGCCTTGACTATTATGCCTAGGCTATGTTTCCGCTTTGTGGCAACAGAGAAATGATTATGTCAACATCTCTGGCTTAAAAAGGTGGGGAAGGATCCTATTTCATCTGGCTGGAGTGAGAGTCCTCCACAAAGGCTTGGTTTGCTGAGGTGACTTTACTTGTCTGACTCATAAAACAACATTTTATGAGGAAGCAACAGGTGGCTTAGAAATACCGGTATGTATAAGTTGATCTCATAGAAACGGAGTTTTGGTCACAGGTTCAACACTCACCAGATTCTTCATTTGCCACACCTTTTGCTCACTTCTGATGCCTCTCTGGGATCTGAGTATTGGAGGCAGTATTTGATCAAGTAAAAAAATGAATGACCTCCTCCTCCCACCCCAAAGCCATACTTTCAATCAGTAAATTTGTTCCTAGCTGTGCCAAATCCAATGCTGTTAATGTTTCTTAAGATTTTACCCTACCATTTATAACCCTACCACTTCTTAAAATCAATGTGAAAGAATAGCCTTTGTTAGTGCCACTTGTGTAATGCTTACTTGGTATGAGGAGAGCTCAGTAGCCACACCCAAACTTTTTAAAGCACTCCTTCCTAAACTCCTTCCCTTTGGAAACTTTTTTTTTTTTACCTCAGGCTTTTAAATGAATAAAACAATGACTGTATGATCTCTGTATGTTTTGCAAACCACTAGTTGGCATTCTGTAAATGTTTAAATAAATAAAAGGACATTCTGCAATGTAGAACTGAAAAAAGCCTTTTCCAGCCTGCAATGAGCTAACAGGTTGGAGTTGAGATGCTTAAAATCCAGAATTGCCACTCCTTCTGCTTTTTTAGTTTTTTGAGAAATCATAATCAAGTGTAATCTTTAATATTAATAACAAATATCCCAGCCTCTTCTCTCTATCTCCACCCCCATCCCCTTCCTGGGTTTTCTGTTCTGGAGAGAGAGCTAAGAATAGCACTGGGAGTTAAAGCTGGAGAACAGTTTCTTGAAATGTTTAGAGTGTAGCAATCACAGGAACTATAGCTACCATGAAGAAGAGGGTGATCCTATCATAAAAAGATGGCAGTAATGAGTGAGAGGGCCCACAAAGCAAAATGTGGAGCGCAGAGAGCCAACTGGGTAGTATGCCAGCCTTAGGAACAGAGCAAGTAGGTGACTGAGAAGGGAGGAACCAATTCTGTCTGTAGGGAACCAGAAGAAAAAATGCCACCCATGCCATCTTTACAAATTTCATGTATGTAAAGGATGTAATTTCAGACACAAATTATACATTTGCAACGTTTATTTCATGGCATTGTGACATGTGATACTAGTCTCTTTCACTAGATGCTTATGGGTGGGACTATGTCCTTTCCTCTCTTACATACAGTATATATGTTATTGTTTAGTCATGTCTGTCCCTTGGCGACTTTATAGGCAAGTGCTCCTCATTAAGCACAATTTCTTTAAGTTGTTGTATCTTTGTATCAGTTTTGATGTTATCAAGCCAGCGTGTTCTTTGCTTGCCCCTTCTTCTTTGTCCACTAACCATAAATTGACTTCTCCAATGAATTTGCATGCATGACATGGCCAAAGTAAACCAGACATAGCCTTGTAATTATACACACACACTCACTCCACCTGTAGAATAATGCAGGAATGAATGTAATGTTCTGGTAGGTGTTTCTTCCCAAAACAGGAAATAAAAATGTGCAGTAAGCCTCTACTAGGCCTAATCCACTTATTTTACTATTAAAATAAAATATGATAACTTATTTTACTATTAAAATAATTGACAAGAGAAGCAGAAGTTTTTGATGAAATAGCTAAACTTTATTCCTTCTTCTGGCAACTTACTAATGGGTATAATAAAAAGATAAGGAAAAAAACCCAGGGACAGAGGGAATTGTCAGTGCTACAAACAGTATAAAGTTTACTTTGCCCAAATAAACTAACACAAAGAGAAAGAAAACCAGTTTATTATAGCACAAGAGTATATCAGGACTGGTAATGTTTAAGATGTTCATGTTCTCTCTGATATAGAAAAATCATGCCTTCTACCATGATAATTGTAATCATGGTGATTTTCATGGCTGACAGACAAGCAAATATAAGATAGTAGGTTTTTTTTCTTGGTGTCCCCCCCCTTTAATTATCTAGACTTGGGCTTAAGTGCCTCCTCCGATCAATGCCCAATGAATTTTGGATTGTCATTGAAAATTAGACAAATTCCACCATCACTATATGGTACTTTTCTGCTGCCTCTGCACAGGTTCTGCAGGCCACAGAAAAGAGCTTTAGCAATTCCATTCTTGTTGGTGTGTATGTATGGAAGTAACATTGGAAGGCACACACAGTCTTTTTCATGAGTGAGCAGTGTGAGGGCCAAGATACTACCGGTAGGAGATACTTTAATAGCAATATTTTTAACATGGCAAAAAAAAATTTGTCAGGGTATCTCTACTTTAAGGAAGAGAAAGGCTAAGGTGACATAATAGCATGATTGAAGACGTCACAGAGAAGAGGGGGTCAATCAGAGCTGGGTTCCTACTGGTTCTAACTGGTTCTTTAGAACTGTTAGTAACTCAGTGATGACATCACGGAGCTGGTTCCGTTGGTGTCTCCATGGGCACTGCCATCTTGGATTTTGCTTCTGTGCATGCGCAGAAGCTATTTTTTGATTGCTGCGCATGCATGAGGCACGACTCTGAGCAAACCAGCAGCAGGTCCACCTATTCTCCAAAGCACTTGAGGGCAAAACAACAACTACAGTAAATGGGTAGAGGCTTATCAAAGAGAGATCCAATC
>JANHFT010003491.1:14217-39216 GCA_032467955.1 Pseudoxenodon macrops
TATTTTGGTACCTCTAACAGAGGAAAATTGCCAGAAAGGAGTTTAGGCTAGGACAAGGCTGCCATGCAGAGGAAGGCAGAGATAGTCCTTGACTTATGACCACAATTGAGCCCAAAATGTTGGTTGTTAAGCAAGAGCATTGTTAAGTGAGTTTCATCACATTTTACTCAGTCCATGACATCTCTTGGCTCTCAACAGATGTGCAAGCTAGGGAAGAAATTCTGAAGGCATGTGTAACATTCTAATGTACAGATGTTAGGGTTAAATGTGTGGCAGAAAGTGGACTCTGGGTGTGTTTTTCCAAATGCAGTAAGTAAGGTTGAATGTGTATAGTTTTAGAAGAGCTCTGTGTGTGTGTGTACATACACATACAGTATATATAGTAGATAATGTATCTTTTTGTGTGCCTATACGCACTAGTCTATACTATGTAATATGTATATACACATGGCATATATACATAGGATTAAATAGCATATTTTGGATGTTCAGTAGACGTAAATAGAGAGGGAAATTGTATCTCATTGAGGCCCACCCAATCACATGACTGCCAAGCCATTCCCGCCTGGTCACATGACCATTAAGCCACACCCACAAAATAAGCCACGCCCATAGAGCCGGTAATAAAAAAAATTAGAACCCATCCCTGGTATTAATGATATAAAAACAAAGCAGAGCATGTATTCTTTGGGCTGTGACATTAGCTAAAAAAAAAAGAGCAACTACTGAAGATATAAGAAGTGAATTTACACAATCATTGTTATTTTGCAAGGTTTTTCACAATATCTCTAAAATATTTCTATTTTCGGTTATGAATTTAAATCCATTTTCCAATTAAATCCGTACTACATTTTTAAATATTTCCAAACTAACCATTAAGAATATGAAGCATTTCTTCTATTATTCATTAAGCAAATTTTGTATAAATTCATTGTGCATTTTTCAGTGGAATAAAATAAGAATGTGACCATGTTAGTGAAATAAAATAAGAACATGCCAAGAAAATAAATAATTTTTCATTTTAGGAGAAAATATTATTAAAGAAAGGAAGGATCAGAAGAATAATTAGAGTTTTTTAGTATAATTAATTCCAGCGAAAAGATAACCAAAAGCTACATATGACATTCCCCACGCTGCATTTCCTGGATTCTACATATGTTTCTCTGTGTTTCTTACGTTTAAAATTTGACAGCTGATTGCTTAAGTATGTTGTAGAATTTGCCAAAATAAACATTTCTTTCAACTGAATTACAGTTTAAATAAAGATATCCATTTCCAGGCACAACTTGAACACTTAAACATAATAGTAATGGGAGTCTCTTGGAAGACACAGATATATACTACAGGGAAACAACAAGACCCAAGAATGCTACCAAAGTACATTTTGTAGTTCTATCTTTTCTTAGGTTTTTTCCCCTCAGAAATAATATAAATGAAATTAGCAGCAGGAATACATAGGAGATTTACAAGTAAAAGGCAAAATCATCAGGGTCCTTCTGCCCCACATGAAATGTTATAAATGAGACAGAGCATTTACACAGTAGAATATCTGGAAGAATCTAAGATCCCCTGCCATGTTTTGTTTACTATTCATGTTTTTCAGAAAGTTCAGCATTTGAGTTTGAATAGAAAAGAACTCTCTACTGATCAAATGAATATTTAAAACCATAACAAGTACTTGCATGAAAGTACAATATGAGAACTGGCAGTAAAATAAAGTTTTATTAATTTGTTAAAACTTTGTGAATCAAAACTTTAAAATATGTAAACGTTTTAACTTGTGAACAACCTGAATATCTACTGAAATTTAAAAAGTGCAAATAAACAAACCAGCATTTTGGACACACAACTGCCTCAAACCCACACTCTAATTCACCTACACTTTGTGATTAATTTTATTCACAGTTTTCTTCCAAGGCACTAAAAGGAAAATAATTTTCTAGGATTTTTACAGTTACTAAAGGAAGAGTTACTGAATTTCCTTTTGGTTATCTATTACTTAGAACTCTAGGAGAGAGCTCTCTGTCCCCTCTTCAAAAAGCAGAATGTATACTAAAGAGAAGGGTGACCAAAAGTCAGACTAGATTAAAACTGGGCCAATTCCAGTATTACTTCTAAAATTCTTCAGTATTTTGTAAGATATTTTTTGATCCATGTTAACTACTACTCAAGCTACTTTCAACAACATTTTCATATATGAGGCTGTTCTATGTAAACAGATGCCTTATTTTTTGTTAAAGAAACACACATATGGGCATTATCCTGTCCAGTGCAGATTTCCCTCTCATGTTCTAATCTAATTACAATTAACTTCCCCAAAGCAAGGAAAATAAATTATTTGAGATGACATAAGAATAAATGCATGAATATATATGTTTCTGAGCCCTTATCTTCCTAATAGCCCATATTTGAAGACTAACTACTGTGGTATTGCAAGCACTTGTAATTTTCCACTTTTATGCCTTTTGCAGCTGGTAAATATTTGATGACTTATCAATGTCAATCTTGGAATTTACACAGAGCAGTGGAAAAGGAGTGGATAAACTCTCCAGGGAGCATTATAAGGTTCCTGTGAAATCACTAGCAATATAAAAACAAGTGTTTTACTCTTTACATTGGGGTGGAAAGAATTTGTTGATGACAAATTCATAAAATAGATTGTGAGGAAGTCCAGTATTACATGTTGTTTGGCATTTGGCCATATGTCTTCAATGACTTGATTTTAAGCTCAAGTCATAGGATTTCAAAGTAAGTTATAGGAATGTTCAGCATAGTAGATATGCATCTAGTTGTTGTGCCCCAGTCAAAAGTGATGCTAGAAGTGGCCCCTACTTCTGCTTCTGAGATCATTTTACATTTACTACATAAACCATTAATTTTCATAACATTTTTTGGGAAATCCAGACAAACATGCTTCAAATCTTTATATGTCAGGAAAAAGCATATACACGCACCTTAATTACGAGTGAAGGGGCACCATTGTAAACAAAGGTCAGTAGCACAGTGGTACAGTAGATTGTCAAGAAAACCAATACAAGTGAAATACAGATTCATTTGCCTTGCATGTACATTATTGCCATATACAAGGAAGGAAATCTGTAAACTCATAATTGTGAAGATTTATTAATAAGGACCGAACAACAAGTGAGTGCTCCATCTACTTTTTCTAGCTCGGTGTTTGCTATAGGGATCAACATGTGGTCCTTCAGTTTTTCAAATACCTATTAGGAAAGAAAATGAAAAGTTGTTACATATATGAATCCTTTTTTACTGAATCTTTATCATTGGTTTAAAAAATTTCAGTCAGAATTTTGTATATCTTAGTAGATAACTCTTAGCAAATAGTGGCATCTGACTGACCTTCGTGCTTGGAAACTAGCAAGACTAGGTCTGAACAGTAATGGCACCAGGGAATCCCAAGGCTGTCAGCTAGATTAAGAAACTACAAAAATATCCTGAAAAAAGACCTTGGGAAATCACTTCTATTTTGTTGCTAAGTTGACTATATTAATGTATCCATGCAATCGATAGGAGTCAAAATTAACTTGAAAATAACCTCTCTCTTTTTTAACCTTAAATTGTTCAGCCTCAAATTGGATTCTCTGGATCAAAACTGGAACACTGGGCATTCAAGTTAGCATGTTAATACACTCTAGGAGATGGGGGTGCTATTGTGTCATATTTTAGTTCATAAGTCACTGATATGTCATATGGACTGAGTAATGCTGACTTTGATTTCTAATAAAATTATGCCCCAAGTGATGGGGAATATGTGACAAACCAGTCTCATGATTTAATGTCTAATAGCCTGAATAATGTTTATCCCATGCTTACTTACTTAAGATATTATTAGTGGAGTTGTGGAACAGAGTGTTTTATGTGGTCACATCACAATTCTGTACTTTTGCTTCAGGCCAACATGTTGGGCAATAAAAATTGTCAAGTATAATGTTGCATATTCAGTAATATCAAGATTAAATAAGTAATAAAAACCTCAGAGTAAGCTTTGAGTCAGCCCAAATTATAAAGCCAAAGTTCAGGAGAAATGTCAAAGATTTACATTTACCATATTTGTTGGGGAGTGTCAGTAAGGCAGTCAGTAACCCCCAGGCTAGCATGTATGTGCTCACAGCTTGACTCACACAAGTCAAACTGCACGCACGCACCCACCAACCTACTGCTCACACAGCCTGGTTCCTCTCTCTCAGCGAGGCTACCAAGCTACAAAGGTTGGAGACTGCTGCAGTAAGGCACAAGTAAGTCAATTTATACAGGTGGAATATCTATCTATCTATCTATCTATCTATCTATCTATCTATCTATCTATCTATCTATCTATCTATCTATCTATCTATCATCTATCTATCAATCTATCTATCTATCTATCTATCTATCTATCTACCTACCTACCTACCTATCAATCATCTATCTATCTATCTATCCATCCCCCCTCTCTTTACAATTTATCCAGATATCCAAATAAATGTTCCCTAGAAACTCACATAATATGACATCAGATCAAATGCTTCACTTGGGCCCAAATCACTTCCAAGCATATCACACTCAATAACAGTAAATGATTGTCAGTAAGAAAAATGGGCATGTTCAGCTTAAAACTATGTTCTGGTCCATTTGAAATAACATACAGTACTTAAAACTCAAAGAATGACTCCTCTGATATGCAACAGCATCACAACCCAACCAACAGAATACTGGGGTACACAGCATTTCTATGCCAAGAATAGCATAAGCAAACACGCATAATACTGTATGGCATAATTCGTTGAATGTCCATTACCTTTGCACTTTCTGGATACTCCTCAGGGGCTCGATGCAACAAAACATGACCTTTGCCAGGAATGTTTAAATACACACAATTTGCTGCTGCATCGTCAGGAACTGTAAGTTTGTCATAACGGTGGTCACTCATCTGTTGCATTGTCTGTTACAAAAAGATAAGTCAGGATTATATAAAGCGGGGCTTCATTACTCTTCAGACAATAGGGAGAGAAATTGTTTTATTTTTAAAAAATCATATCAAAAATTGTTGTAGAGTAACGTGACAGTTCCCAATAAGAAATTCACCTTATACAGGTTACAGGAAATAAAAGAGATACATATGAAAGGGTTTCTTAACACAAATTCCAAGATGCTCAATGTTTCTGAAAGGCAAGCATGTTACTATCTGGAATATATTAAGCATATATTCAAACAGTTGTCACAACTAATATAATATATGCATCCTTTGAAATATTTACCTATAAAATTAAGGTACAATAAGATCAACCATTGTGAGTACGGTAATTCATACTATTCTACTTTATTTAGTCAGAATTTCTAATAGAATCAAACAATCCTATTAACAAACTCAAATTTTCATTTGTGAAAATCATCATATTTGTTCCTAATAAACAATTTTGTTTTGTCCTATTCTGTTGTCTGGGGAGGAACATTTCAAAGTCTCCAATATTTGAGATTTCAGGAATACATCCCCTAAGGAAAAAGTTGGACGTGGAATAAAGGTACTCATAAAATTTATTCTAGTTTTACATCCTAATTGAAGTCTTAAAGAATAAACAGTACTAATGAAAAAAATATCAGGTTGAAATTTTGGCTCAAGTTAGTTTTCATTAAAATTAAATACCAAAACCACTTAGCCACCTTGGTCTTAGAGAAAAATGTTATGTTCTCATAAAAGACAGGCATAGTCTAGTTTTCAAAAGTTATGTTTTATTACCTCTAGCCACCTTACCTGATTTCCAGCTCTGTTTCCCTAACCCTAACCAGAGGAAATGGCGGGGACTGGCTGCGCATGAGTTTAAATATTTTCGGGGAGGGCTTATTTTCGGGGAAACATGGTAGTTCAGCACTAAATTTCACTTGATCTTGAGCAGCTCAGTTAAAGTTATAGCAAACAGGCCCTTGACAATGATGTTCACTATGATTTAAGAACAATTCTCCATCTTGAATAGGTCAGGCCTATTTGGAAGACAATTTCTCACAACAAATATTTAGCTGATATTTTTTGCCTTATGCATAGGAGGGTCCTTAAACACAACTTAATATATTTTTTTCTATCCTTGTTGTTAGAAGATTTAACAACATTCTCATGCAACAGTAAATTTACACTTCTCTTTATAAGAAATAAAATCAGCTTCCTGAATACTTGTCCACTACTATTTTGGTGAGGGGGAGAATGCTCTTTCTTCTCTCAACTGGGCAAGTAATCTTAGATATCAAGCTCAACTTTTCCCCTCAATTTCCATTGGTAGTCAAAATGTAATAATGTAATTATGTCAATTGTACAAAACGTTTTGTATTTTTAGTGCATTCTCTTATTGTGCAATGTTTCGGATAAGTATGTTTGTTTGTTTTTTGTTTATACTTTAGTTTTAAACATACATAGAAGAAAAGCAAGCCTCTAAACCTCCAGTGCACTATTTAAAGAGAAATACAACCAATGCATGTCAAAAATTCGGGCAAAAGGAAAAAAATACCAGAAAGAAAACGTGCAGTACCATGGACAGGTCCTTAGGTGCAAGAGATTTGGTGCAACTAATACAATGCCAACTCCCCCCTCCTATTTCATATTCCATTTATAGAGAATGGATATGTAAGTGCAAGAGATCTTTTCAAAGATGACTATCACAACTAATAAATTGCTGTTTTTAATGACAATCAACATTTGCTGTTTGAGGTCGGTGCCTCACTCTTCCAAATGGTAAGGTTAATTCTGCTTGCATTTCTTGCATAAAGACAATATACACATTTATTAACAAATATAATGATGTGCAACTTAATTGACTGGATGACAGTGTTTAACATCTATGCCTTTTGTATACTGGATATATATTTTTGTGTACATGTCTTATGGGTATAAATGTGTATATTGCTCAATAGGCCTTTAGAAATATCTGTACCTGAATGAAAAATGGCACATAATCCTTTAATAAATCCATGGAATTTCTAAACACAAGAGTCTCATTAGCCACATTGAAGATTGAATCATAAATATCCTGTGATGACTCTTAAGCAATGTCTTACATTCCTGAGGAAATGTCATCATTGTAATAGAATTTCATGTTTCGTTAATAACTAAACTAGTTTCCTACCATGCTTCCTACCATTGAATTTTGGTAATATCTATCTCATATAATGTAAACATAAAAAATATAATCCTCTCTTTTACAATAATTTCCCAAAATCGCATATCCTGGAAAACTCAGATTGTCCATATGTGTTAGAATTAATAAAATATGTGCATATAAACATATTTTATTCCCAGGCAGAAAAATCTTAAAAGAAGAGATAATTTTTCCAGTAAAATATGCATACATTTCTTTACAGTGTACCAATTCTGAAGATAAATAATTGCTGGTACAATGCCATCAGTAAAACAGAGCAGGCTTTCAGTTTCAAATTTAGATAAAACAAACCAACATCATCTTTTTCAGATTTTCTTCTTGCAATTCTACTCTTCAGCTAAAGCTTTAAATATATTTGATCTTTCAGAGATGAGCAACAGAGGAAGAAGACTATACAAGCAAAAAAATAAAATAAATCTCATGCAAGCATTTGTCGCTCAAATATTGCTTTTAATTCTCTGTATTAGAAAAGCAGTAGTTAAGTTTTCCAGTCTTGAGGTTGGTGGCAAAGTTGGTGTTCAGTACTGAAGGAGAAAAAAGGCACAACAAAGACATTATGTATTGCAGTCTTTGTCCTTTGTTTTCTTAGAAATGAAGAGACAATTGAAATAATAATGATCAGTGTATCATACTATGTATAATGACTTTGGAATAGATTCAACTGAACTCACTGGGATTTGCTTCAGAATATATTTATGTAAGGTCAAAATGCCAGTCCTGAAAATACACTCCCTTCAAGTTTCAAATTCTTATATATGCTGACATTTTCAACAGTGAAGTAGATAAATCCAAGAATCATCTAACTAGGAGAACAAATTATGCAAAGTTTGCAAATATATGGAAATGTAATTTCTTCACATGATGCACGATCCAATCTGGATTGTTCACTAGGACCAGAGGTTTAGTCTTCTGAGGTTTCCTCAGGGAACTTCTCTCTACCGGAATGTTTACATAATGTATACAAATATTCCAAATTTCGATTCTTGGAGCAAAAACCGAATTGGCTTACTTAAGAATTCATAAAGGACTATATTAGTCCTGTCCATAATGCCATCCATCTAGGCTCTGTTCATAATTTATGGCAGTATAATAATGATGTATCAGTTCAGGAAAAATAAGAGTGAATTTGGTCTGAACCAATATGCTGTCTTTACTGAAAATGAAAAGAATAATAAATATAGTAAATAAATAATTCATAATTGAATTTTTAATGAAAAATTTATGAAAACTTTCAGGAATGTGTTTAATTCAGCTAGTTTAGTCATTTAAACTGAAGGCACAAAAATAAAGTCATCTTCTCTTGACAATAGTTTCTGCAGGTTATACATAAGCTTTCTTAACGACAGCAGCAAATTAAATCAAAATTGGACAATAGAATAGCCAACGGGTTATCTTATGTATTTTTTTTAAATCAAGGGATAAAGCTTATCTTTAATTATTTCCATTTTTAAAAACATAAGAAGGGACACAAATTATTAGTATGGGCTCAAGGCAGATTTTTTTTATTGATCTAGACCTGTAATATATATAAGCAGATCTGTTTTACAGAATTTAAGGAAGAAGTCTTTTCCTTCACCTGTTGGTCATTTTAACTGCAGATGCAAAGGGAGGGAGGCATCAAAAATACGGCTCTATTAGACTAGATAAATTTCAGGTATGTACAATGCTGCAGGTTTTGAGTACCTTGCATACTCAAATGCATAAATCTGATGTACAAACTTGACATATAAAATTTATATTATCAAAAGTGCATTTACCAACACTTATGCAAATAATTATGGGAATGGTTAGGTGAAAATGTAGTTCTGCAGACAAGTAAGACTTCTTTCTAGAGGTATGATGGTACATAAGGTCTTTTACCATAATGGGCACAAACTAATTATGTTTATAATGCTGCCAAAAAAACCCAACAGGAAATGTAATCCATCTCTCCCCAAATCTTTCTATCAGTCAGCAACTAAAGATTAGTTGTAACAGACTAACGTTATAGAAATACATTGGGATAGAAAAGTTTGATCACAAGTGATTAATTCAATGCAAATGTCAACAGAACAAAAACATTGAACATTCATTTTGCCAGATCATGCTATTTGTAAGCAGTACTTTGAGGGAAATTTCCTTGTTTGTAAAGATTATAAAAATCACGCATTCATTTTATGTGAGTCTGATTTCCTGCCCAGAAAGATATTTGCATGACGGGTTTACGCTAGCATTTCCTGCATATTGATTCTTTCTGGGAATTCTCTCTCTCTATAAAGAATCATTTTGCTGCATATTCCCTAAAGTCTAGTCATGTTTTTTTGATGTCTAGCACATTAATCTGCAAACTCCGCAATCTAATTTTTCCTATTGTGTTTTGCAAAGTACATTTTGCCATGAAAGGTCTTGAGTAACAAGTAAATGCATTAAAATGTGATTAGGAAAGTTTCTAAAATAAGCACCATATTTCTCTACTGTATCAGTTTGTCATCCTGGCTTTCATTGTGAGTGGAGACCCATTTCAGTAAGATTACCAAACAATATTTTAATTGAGAAACAAAATACAACCGCAAAAGATCTTATTTAAGCTATTTTTTCCCAACAAAAAAGGAACACATGAACAGTTTGCTATGTGAAAAATATAGGGAAATTTTACAACTTGATAAGGCTCCAAACTTGGACAGATAAATTAAATCTTTTCATTAACATGAAATATTAAAATCAAACCTGTATTGCTTTGGACAGATCTATATTGTTAAAAAAGATAAATTGACTTTTAAATCAACCACTAAATGTCAAATTGGACTGACCTACCTTCACCAAAAAAAAAAAAAAAATCATCACCGAATTTAAAAGCTAGCAGATATCAGCGTAAAACAAATCACATCACAAAATATAAAACAATGAAAATAACAAACCAGTTGCATTAAAATGCAAATTTTATAAAATCAGGAACAACCAAAACATTTGATCTGATATCAGAAAGCTTTATTTGTTTCCTCTTCTCTTTACTATTCAATCTCAGGCAGTAAGCACCAAATACAATGTATGACCCCAATTGAGCCCAAAATTCCTGTTCCTAAGTGAGACATTTATTAAGTGAATTTTGCCCCATTTTACAACCTTTCTTGCCACACTTGTTAAATAAATCACTGCAGTTGTTAAATTAGTAACACAGTTGTTAAGTAAATCTGGCTTCCCCATTGATTTTGCTCATTAGAGGGTCAGAAAAGGATACTGCAACTGTCATAAATATGAGTCAGTTGCCAATTGTATGAATTTTGTTTATGTGACTATGGGGATGCTACAATGGTTGTAAGTATAAAAAATGGTCATAAGTCACTTTTTTCAGTGCCATTATAACTTTGAACTGATGTTCGTTAAAGTACCTGTACTTTATTTTCTCATCTGTAGGCAAAACTACCATACTTATTAATTTGCTTTGTCAATTCCAGAATGTGAAGCAGGGAGATTACTACTCAGTCCTGGGTATCTTAAATTTGGGATCTGTATCTTCATTTTCTGAGATTTACTTGAACAGTAGGAGACAGGGCAAGTGCAATGGCAGAATTTCCAAAATGAAGACTTCTCCAGGAAACACACTTTTGTGCTCTTTGGCTAGATAATCTCTTCAGACATAGAATTAAAAAGTCTACTCTATCCTTATACACCTCTCATCTCCTTCCCTGTCTCCTTAGATTTGCAAAAATAGGTATTTTTGTGGTAACACAATAGTTCTGCAATACTCTTGATACTGTATGCCCTGAACTGTTTTACCTCATTCAAATAACCTTGAGCCAAGGTCACAGTAATTGCTCAGCATTAACTGCTTCACAAGAAGTCCTGCAAAAAAAAAAAAGCCTATCCAGGAAAAGGCTCAAGGAAATGGCTAAAATTGTTGTTGTGCTGACAAAAGTTTTAAGAATGAACATCCTGTTTCTTGGAATATGCACAAGGGAAGAAATAGGAAACTGATCCTCAGAAAAGCAAAGGAAAACGAACAAGAGGAACAAAGTTCCTATTTACGTAAGTCAAATTGACAGCTACCTCCGCTTTAGATGCTTAAAGATGTGTAACTAAGAGGGTTCCTGAATTCTTTACATTCCGACAACAGTTGTACTTTGGAGCGGAGGAATGCCAAAATCTGTGTTATGGTCATAGATCAGCATTGGGAAGATGGGGTACATTCATTAAAAACAAAGTATACATCAAGAATAAAAATAATTTAAAAGCTAGAAGATATAAAACATAAATGAAAATCTACAAGTATGTACCTATACAGAGTGAGAATCTAAAAGAAGGGATAGAATATTACACATGCGTAGGGAATTATAAAAGGTTAGAAATTAATGTGGAAGACTGTATCATGTTATGAAACACTCTTAATATTTTGTAGCATCCTAGGTGCTCGTGTGCGGGAACCTTTACCTTTTTAGGTGCTCATTAAATCTGGTATATAAAGTTGAGCCCCAAGCACAGATCATCATCCAATGAATGGGATGCCTATATTAATTACCACATTTGGAGTCTTGGTTTACAATTCTATATATTATAAGGCAAAAGAAAATACTTTTTAACCCCATGATTGAATTAAAGATGTTATGCTAACACAGCTATTATTTATCTTACTCATTACTTGAGCCTAAAATTTATTAGAATTCTAGATGGCTCCTTAAGAGGGAGAACCACAGTCCCAATACCTATAAAGATTATGTCCAAGAATACAGACACTTTGATTATCCCACATAGTATATTTAGCTTTCATAAATTATCCCTTCCACAACTTCCACAAAATCAGATATAAGCTCAATTTTCAATTAAGATAATTCACGTATATAGATGGCCACATGATTTTCTCTGAAACATAAACCAAGTACATATTCCCAGAATTAAACATCCTTGCATCAAAATAGTAGGAATAGCACTGTTGGATCAGGTTTTACTTAGGCAATGTAGACTTAAACTTCTCCCACTATTGTCCCTGCACAACTGGGTGTGTGCTGTCCTCAGCTGAGAGGTAACACTGAGACATCAAGACCCATATCCCTTGTTCCCCGTGCATTGTTTACTTTGATCAAGCTTTATTATATAAAGTCATTTGCAAACAAGACTGAATCCAGTTAAAGAACAATGGCTTAAGTACAGAGCCATTAACGTGTTGAATGAAAACAATTCTTCTGAGAAAGAGTTCAGGAAGGGGAGAAAGAAACAGCAGCTGCATGGAAAAGTCCTATTCAAAAGCAATTAGGTCCTTTACACTTACTTCATTCTTCATAATTACATGTTAGGAGAAAGTAGTAATTTCCTGCACTTTGTTTATTTCTTGTTTCTTGTTCCTTTTACCTTGATAATATAGCAGCTATGTAACATCGCCACACGCTACCATGCCATTTTAAACTAAAAGTTACACCTTTTGATAAGATGTGAGAAGAATTTCAATAATTTATTAAGGATTATGAATTCCAACATTATATATGTATATTTAAAAAAACCAATAGATAATTCTCACTCTTGAATGACACTATGTTATAGCTATCTCCATGGTAGCACTGTACATCACGCTATAACATTTTTTAACAGACACTTGCTTATATTGTGTTTGTATAAGGATAAATCATGGCAGGAATGGTTCAGATACAGCTGGAGACATAACTATAGTTAAGATTTGTAACTTAAGAGCTCTGCCCCATTAGCAATTTCACTCTAGTCATGGAAGGAATTTTTGTTTATTTGGTTCTTGCATCTCTTATTTATGTTCCATACTTCCTGGCCATCTTATTATCCTACTGTAAATATGGCTCATGAAAAATTGTGGTTCTTACAAATTTAGAAATGGTATTACTGAAATTAGCATCTTTGGCAAAGTCTGTTTAGGACATACCAAAATAGCAGTAATCAACTACCACTGCACTGAAGTATGCCACAAAATGTATACATTATGGATAAATATCTTACATATTTATCTATATCTATAAATATCTTACATACCACCCTCATAAAAATCTTGTCAAGCCCTGTTAGCTAATGCCATTTATTATTTTTGTATTATATTACTTTAATATTCCATCTTATAAGGTGAGTCTCATCTTTAATGCAATAACAAATCTATCAGGCAGATTGCTCTGAGAGATTGTGACCGGCACCGATTTGTCCATGTGCTAAGGAGGACTTGAACCTGAACTCCATTTTGCCAGGCCAACACCTTAACCAGGTTTAAGCAGCTTCAAGGAGATTATACAATCTACTCAGATGTTTCCAAATCACATCATCCATCCACTCAAACTTCTACTAGCAATAGCATTTAGACTTATACATAGCTCCATAATGTTTTACAGCACTCTCTGAGCATGTCAGCATATTGCCCCCAACAATCTGGGACCTTATTTTGCCGATCTCGGAAGGATGGAAGGCAGAATCAACCTTGAGTTAATCAGGACCCAACTACTGGGTGTGGGTAAAGTTAGCCATCACACTCAGTATTCAGTACTGTTCAAGACACTTCTTATATTGGCCCAGTTTCAGATAATTAACAAGTCTCTATTTCTTCACCTCTGCAGCCAAATACCTAGACACAGGACTGATGATAAATGGAAGACAATGTTAGCTGAATCCTGCATAAAGGTCTATAAAGGAGGTAAGAAAAACTCCTGTGGTATAATATGCCCTGTGTAATATATTCTCTGTTCTAATAGTTTTATTTTCCTATGTATTTATTTTGTTCAATGCTGCCTAAAGATGTTTGATGAGAAGGCAAAAATATGGAGTAAGTAAAGTAATATAGAAAAACAATTCAGTAGCGGAAAACCTAATGATCCGCACCAGCCAAGCATTTCAGGTGTAAAATATATCACTGTTTCAGTTCTCATAATAGCAGCTGATGAACTAGAAAATGTCTGCTAGAAAGCATTCTAGCAAAGAGGCATGAAAATATATAGTAGTTCTTAAGTCATATTGGAAATGTAGATTGCAATACACAAAACCCTAAGTGTTTGAAATGACAGGTAGCTTGCAGCAAAAGGGATTTATTCATTAGCATCATTTCAACTATTGCTTCAGCAGGGCTAAAAATTACTCTAGGAGCAAAACACAGGATAGTGTGACCATGTTACTTAAAGCATTAACCTGGTGAAGAGATCTACTGACTAGCATGATATCTCTGTTTAGATACTTTAGAGACCATGAGGATGGTTTGTATGAAAAAAGAGCAGTGTGAAAAGAATTAGTCCCACTATAATGCAGGCTCTTCTGAAGTAAAAAAAAAAAAAGATTTGTTACTCCTGATCTATTCAAATAAAAGAATGTAAGTTACTTCATTTTTCCCCACACATGCAATCAGGGCACAATCATTGAACTGGGATTAAAATATCTCCTTATACAATATACTCTCTGTATATTGACATTGACTAAATGTGTATTCTTTTTCTCTCCATTCTATCTTTCTTCCTTAACTAAAAATGGTATGCGTAATTGTCTCAGTTCACAATTGTGCAATAATAGCACCATGAAAGCTGAATATTAAATGAAGCTAAGAATTTTAAGAATTTTCTACCGGTACATGTTTCTCCAACCTATCACTCTCTGTCTGTGAGTGGAGCCATAGCTTCCAAAATTGACAAATAAGAGCCAACTTGTGTGCAGGAGTCCAAGTTAAATTCTGAACATTTCAACTTTAGAGTGCAGGTATAAATCATATTTTAAAGCTCTGGCTTGCTATACAGTAGTACTGTTCTAGAATACTGATAGTTCTCATCTTACAACAGTTTTTTTAGTGACAGTTAAAAATTACAACAACAGTGAAAAAAGTGACATGATGGTTTTTCACATGACCATTGCAGCATCCCCATGGTCATGTGACCAAAATTCAGAAACTTGGCAACATATTTATGACCTATCAATAATTTTGCTCTCAATTGTAGTCGTACGTCAAGGACTACGTGTACCACATCAAGGAACTAACACATGTATTATGTAATATTTCATCGGCTATAAGCAGAAGGAAAGTGCAAAGCAAATGATTGTGTGCATCTGTGAAAAAAAGAATGTAAGAACTTTATTCAGCCCTTTCTGTTTAGGAGCATTTGTTCAACTTAGCTGAAAAACCCTTTCAATGGGATCACTCTACACTGGTCAGTCACTAGATGGAGCCATCTATATTAGTTCTTAGTCTTGTGAAATCTGAATGCAATTTTTGCATTCTTGGGTCTAAATTCTTTTCAGTCAAAGGAGGCATTATTCAGACCTTCAGGCACTATTCCTTGCCACACAGTTTGTTTCCACATTTTGTGGATTGTACTTTCATCCAAAAATCATCATTATCACCACTACCATAGGGCTGTATATTTATTTGTATACCCTTAACAAACAATAAAATGCTGGTGCCAAGTACGCTTTCGTTAGAAAAGTATTGTAAGTTAGGATGTTGTTTCAGGGAACAGTCCTGTACATTTTTGTGAATGAAAATATTACTTCTGTTCAATCTATTATATGGAGAAGGCTTTCATCTTGGTTATAGATGGGCAGGCTGGTGTTAGAGGGTGCATTATTTCAAATATTTCAATTCCAAGCCATTTAGAACTCTAGAAATAAGCATCATACTTTGAAATGTCCTTTAAGATAAACTGTCAGCCAATGAAATATTTCAGAACCGATAAAATAATGACTGCAAACTAGATTAGGCTAGCTAATTTCCTATATTTGATACACTTTTAAAGCCATTTTTATGACGTTTTGCAAAAAAAAATATGCATTATGGTAATCTAATTTAGAGACTTTTCCAGGAAATACTGAGACTGACAACCTAATGACACTGAAATCATTTGAAATTATAGTCATAATGCAGAATCGAGGAGTATCCCAACCTGTATAACTGTTCCTTCAGAGTGCAATGCCACCCAGAACAGACAGTAGACTAACTTCTTGAAAATAGCTATTACCAATACACAATGCTTTCATTGTTACAAAATAATAGAGATGGAAGGGACCTTGGAGGTCTTCCAGTTCATCCCTTGCTCAGTTTGGAATCCTCATACAATTCTGAACAAATGACTATCCAGTCTTTTCTCAAATATCTCCACTGATGGAGCATCCACAATTTTAGGCTGCAGGTTGTTTGTTTGTTTGTTTGTTTGTTTGTTTGTTTGTTTGTTTGTTTAATAGCTCTCACATTCAGGAAATTCCTCCTTAGTTCAGGTCTAGCTCTCACTACAAAGATTCCATTTGCTGATTTTTCTCTTACCCTTAATTTTAGCAAGAATAAATCTTCTCCCTGTAACATGTGTGATGTTGTCTTTCTTTGAGCTAAACATACCAAGTTCCTTTCACTGCTCTTCATAAGAATTAGCCTTCAAGCCATTTTCCGGCTTATTGCTTTTCTCTGCACTCTTATAGGTAGGTACATTTTATAGTTCATTGAGTTCTGAATATATCTCCATTAATCCCTAACACTATTAGAATATGGGGAACAGGTGAACACAGATTCTGCAGTACAAGTATAATGTAAAACAAAACTATCTATAGTACAAAATGTAATATTCCAGTTATCACTTAATTTCTGCTTCAGTGCGACCACACATAGGATATACAATATTTTGTTGCAATGAGAAGCCAACCATGTTATTCTCTTCTCCTGCTTTTTCTGTTGCATTACCCAGCATAATAGGTTGGGTGCAGCTCTGAAACAATGCCCTCTGATGAGACCTATTAGGTATGCCTTTTCTATTATGGAGCTTTCAGAAATGCATAAATCTGACTTTTTTCTTGGACTTCAGGGCCTGGGATGAATGGAAAAATATGAATAGAGTGATATGAAAGCAATTTTCTGGTTCATCTATTGATGCTTTGGATTAGACTGAACTTGAATATTTTGTTTATTTTTATCTATTTATTGTACTTCACCCAATTTGCAATATTCAAGTTAATACATTTTGTAAGTAAATCAGCATTCCATTTATTTCATTCCCAAAGCAGGACTGTAATGTCAGGCTTTCCCCCCACCCCTCACATAACTGCAATCTGGGAGATTATATTTATTTTCTATGCAACTTGCCCCTCCCCATTCTGTGATTTTATTTGTAACTTTAGAAACCTGTTTATTGATATAAACATGCATTGAACCATATCAGGCTTAATTTGGCCCTTCATTTCAAGTTTTTGGAGAGCAGATTTTTTATACTTGCAGCCTATAAAGACTGTTTTGTTTTTCCCCCACAGAAAATACTGCTATATAAACAATACACAGGTAATGTTCATCATGTTTACCTTGAGGGCTTTCTGCGCAACTTCACTTGAACCAATAGCAATGAGGTTTGGTCCAGCCATGCTGCAAAAACTTTTCAGATGCAAGGAGTCAGCAACAGGGACTGTAGAAACAGCATAATCCTGCATATAAATGAGGTGTTTGCAAAAGAATAGTTTAGATTAATCATTTTATAAATTAATGCAATCAGATAGGTAGTCCTTGATTTACAACCATTCATTTAGTGACCATGCGAAGTTACAGCAGCACTGAAAAAAGTGACCTAAGGCCGGTCCTTGCACAACAAATCATAGCATCCTTATGATCACGTGATTGAAATGAGGGTGGCTTGGTAACTGGCATGTATTTATAATGGTTGCAGCATCCTAGGGTCACATGATCACAATTGATGAACTTCCCAGCTATTGTCTGACATGCAAAATCAATGGGGAAACCTGGATTCACTTAAGAATTGTGTGATTCACTTAACAACTGTGGCAAAAAAAGATGTAAAACCAGGCGAGGCTCACTTAACAACTTGGCAATTAAAAATTTGGTCCTAATTATGGTTGTAAGATGACTACGTGCAAATTGTACTTTTCAGTGTCTGAATATCTGCATATATTTTGGAGATAAATAAACTCAGTTCTAGAAACACAGCACGTTTCACTGGACAATTTTCTTTTGTATGTCATCATTATTTCAAAAAACAAATAAAAATGAACAATTATTCCAAGAAAAAAAACCTGTACATTTACAATTTATATGAATTTTATTAACATCAACTAAAATAAATGTATCACAATATTGGAAAGCATTAAAATCACCTATTCTTACAAACAGGAACCGGAAAAAATAGAAATCAGCATGATTTGTAAAACAAACTTATTGACTTTCTGTAAGTTAAAACACTTTTTGGGCACTGTTCATCCTATAAACATCCAGTGTAATAAACTAAATTCAGTAAGTTATATTGTTAGAATAACTTTAGTATGATAATACCCTAAAAAATCTTTAATAATTTTGGATGATAGTTTATTACATTAATAAAAGAAAAAAAGCTCACGGGTATTTTTACCTTCATCTGTAATGGAATCTTATGCAAAAATCATACTAGCTTAAAGCATCATGTATCACTTTCCTCATTTTTTATCCTGCTAATAAATCTTAAAGATAGAATATTGGCTTGGTTCACACATTACAGTAATTCCTAATTACTATGTTACACAGTAATTGCTAATTATTGTTTGGCTTTAGTTTAATATGAACCCAATGACAATTGTTTGTTAACATTGCATATGGCTTATGATGATATGTGTGTGAATATGTTTAATAAATCCCAGTTGGTTAAAATGAATCATATGATGGTTTGGTGTTGGGAGACCAACCATCACAGTCAGAAGGTAGGCTGAAGTGGGGAATCGTACAAATTCCCATGCCTTTATTACTGTATATCTATACCCAGAAAGAACACTTGTAAATCTGCTAACCTTAAAGGTGTCAGCCAGGATTTCTGCACCACGATGGTTGGTCCGTTTTGAAAGACCTACGAAAAATTCCCGACCTTAAAAGCAGAAAATATACATTTAGCTTAAAAGCAATATGGACTAGAAGAACCAAAAATTATCAAAAGTCTATTATAATGGAGCTATTGCAAACATTCTTTTGTTAACCTTTATCGGGCTATGATTTTATTTCCACTTTCCTGTTCAGGCTATGAACTTAACACTTTAATATATTTTTTTACATTTTATCTAAAATGAAATTGTTTTTGTATCCTCCCTGCTTGTAATAAACTATATAAGATCATTAAGACCTAAATGTTACCAATATTGTACAAAGAAAACTATCTGTAATTTACAATGTATGTTACAGCTAAGAAGGTCAATGTCAAAGGAAATCTTTTTTTATATCATAATACCTAACATATAACACATGGCATAATACCAGTAATACTTATTATATTTGTTCTCCTTCACTTGTTATAACAAGACCAAATTTTACCTTAGAAAAAGATTTATTATGTTGAAAGTGTAATATAAATGATAGGAAAGCAAATTTACTAATTCAATATTGTATTAGGACAATTTGCACATATACTAGTAAGTGAATATGTTATAATCAACCTGTCTGCAGAATTCAAATATTAAAAAGATTTTTAACTTTACTATACCTGTAAATAAAACATCTCCTCCGTCTAAGGTTGCCTGGTCATCTGTCATCTCTACAATATTCAGGCTAAGACTGTTAAGTGCTGTTTTCATTGCTTCAACCTGTTTGAAAAAATGAAACAAACTTTGGTTTAGTGATGCTAACTTAAAATATCTGCACACTTCTGAACTTCAGATCTACTCTACCTGAACCACACTTCTTTTAACAAGTCAGCGGTATTAAACTTTAAAATGATAGTATTGCAACTGTTACTGATCCAAAATTCTACTTCATATATTTTGTTTACAATAGATTCAAGAAAAAGATGAATTCAATAAACTGTTTAGGGAAATCATTTTTTTTAAATCACAATTCACTGTAAAACGTACAATGACTGTCTGAAGTAGAATGCTATCTTGAAGAATAATGATCATAGCATATTTTTGTCATATTTTGATGACAATAATTTCCCTGCATTTCTGTTATGTACAGCTTGACAATGTAAATCTCTAGAGAAAAGATAAAACATCTGGTACAATTTCTTTGATATCCACATTAAAGTACTACAGATATTCTGACTCAGTTACACATTTATCCCAGTTTTGAACTAGAATATTTATATGCCAAGCCATCTTTGAACTTGTTTAAAAATGTCAACTATGTCAATGAATGGAGATATAAAAAAGAGCAGTACATGTATTAAGTAACTAGATAGTCCAAGCTGCCCACTCATCAATGAATATAGAACTGCTTTGCTATAATTTTTGTATCAGGTCTAGCAAATTATTTCTTAAACTACAATTAGATATTTAATATGGTCAATCTTAGATGTTTTGGTGTGATTGTTAGGATGGTAAAACAATATTTGCCACTTGACAAAGAATAGATGGTTTTCAACTGTTCTTTAGTGATCATGGATGTTAATTGCAGCTATATTATACAGTATATATTTCTACTACACTCACAGTTTATATAAACTGAAAGATAACATGATAAGCGGTATCCAAATTTTTTGTAATTTGCTATCAAATGCTATCAAAATTTAAATATGGAACCATTCTTACTGGCAATATTATTAATGCTGTATGTAAGGTATGTTCCTATTGGTTATTACTAACCAAGTAAATGGTAAAAAAACATTAAATTTATATTAAAAGCAATGATCAAATTATCAGTTTGAATTCTATCAACGATATCTTAGATGCACTATACATATTTCAAGCCTTTGACTTTATTTTTTGCTGGGCTAAACTAGATGTATTAACAAATAGATTTCTTACTTTATTAATTTATTTTACGTATTTTTGTCTTCCTTTTAGTTTTATTAATTATATATGCATTTTATTGTACTGTTCTTTGATGTGATAAATAAAGACTTTGGTTTGATCTGCTCTAGTAATCTGTTTCCTAAAACTAGGCAACAATAGTGAGAGATCATGAATGCAACATTGGTAAAAAAGGATTAAACTTTTCCTCACGAATACTGTTTACTGATCAAAATAATCAGATCCAGTAATGTTTGTTTGTTTCAATTTAGGTGTTTGCTTAATTCCAAAATGACTCTGGGAAGTTTGCAATATAATAAACCATAAAACCACAATACAAAGCAAAACAAGATGGGATTTGGTCGCTCAGTACAAAAAGACAGACCAAAGATTTCTAGCAAGGAGCTCCATTCATCTTAAGACCTGGGACACAACCAGAATTCAGATGGGATCTCACTCCAGAAGGCAGATACTACAACAAACAAAGCACACTTCCCACTGGCATTGTTTAATCAAGAGGCTCTGGAGCATGCCAAACCTGTCAGCCCCCCAGTAGATGGTTAGAAAACATGGGAGATAGGTGGTCTCTCAAATAACCTGACCCCCATGTCATGTAGAGCTTAATAGGTGCCTTGAATTTCTCCAGAAAAATACAGGCAGCTGGTGTAGCTTGTAAAATAGTAGTGTCACATGGACATACTAAGGCATTGCCATCACTGCCTGCACCAATGCATTCTGGGCCACTTGAAACTTTTAAATGGTTTTCATGGGCAGCCCAATATAAAGTGCTTTGCAGTAGTTGAGTCGTCAGTGACTAGAGCATGAGGACTATATGAAAGAGACATTACTCTGGGATTAATTCAATCCTTCATTTTTTCATTAAATCTGGACCACATAAACACATATTGTTTCATCCAGGAAGATAAGAATATATGGAATAAGTGAGGAAGACTTAAACTGAGTACTGAGCTGGCATCCTAATACTGAACCTAAGTCCATGATGTGTCTAAACCCAGCTCCTTGAAGACTGAAACCCTCAAACCTAAGGGCTCCCATCCATCCCCAACAAAATCAATGTACTGTATTTATTAAGAAATCAGTGATGATAAGCAGTGATGATATGACAGGTTTTAAAACATAGGACTACCCTTTTACTACAGTAGAGCCTGCCCAGAAAATATAGAATGGTTTAATTAAATAATTTAATTAATAAATAATAAATACTCTGTGGAGGTTGAAGAAGTTAAAGTTTAAGAATGGTGTAGTTGGGACATATTTTTATTTCTTGGAACCTCAACAAGTGATTGAATTATCACCTCTCTATCTTGTGATGCTGTCATCTACTTATAGAGTGTTCTTTGGCAGAACTATGTAGAAAAAGGAATTGTAGGATAGATTGGCTCATCACATCCTCAATTCAGTTCTTCAAGTTCTGGTATTTTTAAGGAAACCTGATTATTCAACTCCAGATCTAATTTTGAAACTATTTGTTCTCAGATGTCCTTGCACAAAAGTGAATTGCTATTCATTGTTTAGGCTTCTAAACAATATGAGAAATGTGGTTGACATTTTTGATTAATTGTTATCCATACTTTTTTACATGCCAAGAAATGCTGAACCATGAAATGTTAAGAAAACAAATTCCTTTTTTATTTTGACAATTAAAGTTTTACATATGCAAGACAATGGAATGATGCTTTGACGGAAAGTAGTTATGTTTGATCTGTTATCAATGAAATCAATGACTACTTTCACAGAATAATCTCTTTATACGATGTAGGTATCTTGGATAAAGGATAAAGTACATTCTCTACTGTTCTCTGCTGCTGGTAGAATACAACTTGGCTTTTGACTTGCAAAATATAAGCTACCTGTGTCTAGTCCTCAAGCTAAACTACAGTTTGGATGCAAACTCTGTCATTGATTCAATGAAATCAATGAAACTTCAGTTGTGAATAGCTTGCTCCATTGATACCAATAGCTAGATTCTATGTTTCATTAAATATGGATGGATTTATAACATTGAAGGTTTTTAAAAAACAGATGATTTCACTTGGTGGACTTTTTCCACTGAAATATCATCATGTTGACCCCCACATCTTTTTCAAGTCCTCCCTTGGAGCGAAAATGCACATTTATAACAGCAGACAAACTGTCTACCATTCTCTAAATGGTGCATCTGTATATATCCTTTGCATGAAAGATGCATATAGTCTTAGCTGAAGATAAAATACAAATATTTTCTAATAAGCATTTCCCACTGATATACCAAGCACTTGAATGGTTAAGCTTTTATTGCTTTGTTCCCCATTTTCCCTCCTTCCTAATAAGCACATTCCTGTTGTGAGATGGAATGTATCTAATCCATAATAAATCTGGTTGAGAGACTCTGGGTTTAAGCCAGCTGAACTTTGTTTGAAGGGAAAGAATACTAAATGTATTTGATGGTATTTGTAAGAATCTGGTTTCCTCAATCCCTGGACCTTAAAAATGGAGCTCATTAGTCACTGCACAGATGCAGTTCATCATTTTATTTCAACTGCTGCATGTAAAATACCTGTCTCCTCTATATTTGTGCCAACATACTTTAAATGCAAGACATTTCTTAGAAATTATTTCCCGGTGCTCAGTTATCACAGCTCTGGCAACTAAACAAATGTTTTTCAACTGAAAGGAAATATGACAGGTTGATAAGCAGAAGGGAGGAGAGGAAAATTTATACTTCACTGCAAATAGCATAGAACAATTTACAAAACAGGTTTGTAATTGTAATGATTATAAATATGTTTATGAAAACGTGGTTCTACAATCAAGATGCTCTACTTTCCTTTGCATGTATTCATTGAAATGGTTAGTGCAACAACTCTATTGTAACCTCAACTCTTAAAAGAAATCTGAAATGCCATTTAATGGGGAATAAATTTTCCAGCACATAACTTACTGATGCACAGCAGAATTGGGAAAAAGTATGTGAATATCATCCTCAACCCCCAAACCATTTTCAAAGTGACAATACAAGCTAGCCTATTAGCAAAAACAACAACAACAATAACAATAAAAGTCAGCTTTACTTGGAATAAAAGGCAAATTTACTTGGAACAGCTTACATCCTGAGACAATATATCTGCCTATCCCAGGTCCTTCGATAGGTAGAACAAAAATGCCAAATCCAGTCTAAACATCTGGCTAAGTGTGCTACTAACAATAACAATAATAGTAAATTGGGAAAGCAAACAGATATGTAAGCTTTTTTTCATCATTATATATTCTAAAATTTTATCACTGTCCCCAAATATGCTTCTTCCTCTAATTCAAACAGATATCACAACAGATCTACAGGTCATGCATTTAAGTTTTTTGGTGCTTTGAATCTTCTCATTTATAATTAAAAATCATATAATCATGTGCATTAATACACATGTATTAATGCACAAACATTGATCTGAATATTACCTATATATCTTGTCTAGTTTATCACTCAGTATACCATGCAGCACTTTGCACTCAGTTACAAAAAATTGTTTCAGAGTGTGTCCTTTCTAGAATCAAATCTAAAGTGCTGCATGAGGCTACTACAGACTCTGCATTTTCCAAGAAGCCAATATGTACAAATGCAACTGTGTCACATGACTCATTCAGAAAGCATATCATACATGCCCAATCAATCGTTCTGGAGATACATTTCTGCATACTGATACTTTTTTTTCCACATACTGCTTTTAGGCATGCCTGTTGTGGCCCACCAGTGGCCAGCGAAGCTGGCAGCAGAGCCGGACAGTGAGGAGGTTGGGGAGGAACATGGGCCAGTCCTGGGGGCTGTGGAAAGTTTGGATGAGGGCTCTGCTAGACAGCAGTGAGGCAGAGGAACTGCTGGAGCGTATTCCCTGTGTGTGCATGTGCAGAGCTGCCAGAAGACAACAACTAAGAAAGCAGGGTTGACTTGGGAGTAAAGCCACATCTTGGAGGTGATTGGCCCCTCCCATAGTAAACAAAAGAGGAGTGAATGGAGAGTGGGCTTTTGTAGGAAACAATTTGTTCATTCAGTTGTTTCAAGAGTGGAAAGTTCTGTTTGCGACTCTAAGAGACTTTGTGCCAAGTTTTGCCTTACCCTGCATTTGGAAACTAATTATCTGGCAGCTTTCTAACCAAGATAAGGTTTGTGTTGATAAATATTCCTCTGAAAGACTGTTTGCCAAGCCTTGCTGACTGTGAATAAAAGGAATTC